>CAMZMU010000086.1:39250376-39513433 GCA_947311845.1 Poa pratensis | reverse complement strand
GAGTCGGCTGCCGCTCGAACACCATGTGCTTGACCATGAAGGAGTCGTCTCCGAAGGTGTTCACCGGCGGTGGTCGGCGAACTCCAGTCCCAGCGCGCGTTCTCGTTGAACACGGCATCTCGCGTGATGGTCACGCGGTTGTACCGTGTCATAGGCCCGATATCCCTTCGTCCGGGTTTGGTTACCCGACGAAGATCATCGGCCTGCTCCGGTCATCGAAGGCTTCTTCACCGGGGTGCGTCTCCCTGACGTGCACCACGCACCCGAACGTGCGCAGGAAGCTCCATTCGGCTTGCGGCCATGCCAGGCCTCGAACGGCGTCTTGCCGTCCACGCTCTTGGTGGGCGACCTGTTCAAGATGAACACGGCCGTCGTCACTGCTCTATCCCAGAATTCACCGGGGACCTTCTTGGCCTTCAGCAGACTGCGGGCCATGCCCACATCGTCTGGTTGCGTCGCTCCACGACGTATTCTACTGCGGGGGGAGTACGGAGCCATCAGGTATCGCTCCACTCCGAGCTCGGCGCAGTATGCTTGTGAAGGACCGGAGGTGAATTCGCCTCCGCGATCGTGCGCAGCTTGCAGCCGGTTTCGACTCGGTCCCGCCTGAGTCGGATAATGGCGGTTGCGGCCTCATCCTTCGTCGAGAGAAGGGGCGAGCCACATGTACCACGACAGGTCGTCCACCAGCAGGAGGAAGTACTTCTTCCCGCTCGGTGTGGCGGGGTGATCGGCCCGCAGAGGTCGCCGTGGACCAGCTCGAGTCGCTCTTCGCCCGGAACTTCGCTTGCTTTGCGAACGGGGCTCGCCTCTGCTTTCCTGCTGGCAGGCGTCGTAGTGGGTTCACGTGCTCCACCGAGGGAGGCCACGCAACCATCTCGCCCTTCGCCATTCAGCGCAAGCTGTCGAAGTTGAGGTGCCCAAACGCGCATGCCAAGTCCATGCGGGTCGTCGCCGGTGCCCACGACAGGCACATTGGCTGCGCGACTCGCGCGTGCAGCTTGTACATCCGGTTCGGCTCTCGCCTGACCTTGATCAGGAGCTGCCGCTCCCTATCACGCCCCGGAGGATCATCCTCGATCAGCACCTGGGCCGTTCTCGTCGAACTGGCTAGGCTGATGATCTGCGTGTTCAGCCAGGGTATGTAGTACCACCCGGTGACGGCCCGGTGCTTGCCTGACTTGCAGACGAAGAGCACCGTCCCTTGCCCGCAGATGTTGACTCGCGAGCCGTCGCCGAATTGACAGTCCCGGTGACGCTTGTGTCGAGCTCCGCGAAGCGGCGTGGTCACCAGTCATGTGATTGGTGGCGCCGAGTCGTACGGTACCAGACGCCCTTCTTGGCGTCCCCTCTTGCGCCAGGTTGACCTGCGCCTTCTCTCTAGCATGAGGAGGACCGGCTCCTTACGAGCGGGTCGGTCAACTCCTCCCGAGTTGCCATGGTCGACTCCTCCTGAGTCAACGCAGTCGGGTCCTTGCGACCCGTCACTCCTAGATTCTGGCGACCCGAGACGGCCAACTCCTTCCGAGTTGACGAGTCCGGCTCCTCCGAGCCGGGGTTGTCGTGTCATCATGACCCGAACGATGCTGTCGTGTCCTCACGACCCATCACGTATGTCGAGTCCTCACGACCCGACAAGGCTGTCAACTCCTCCCGAGTCGACATGTCCCACTCCGCGATCCACTGGATCGGCGCGAGTTCCTCCGGAGGAGTCGACGCTCCCTCCGACTCCATCACGGTCGAGTCGTGACTCTGCCACGGTCGAGACAAGGGTGCCGCCTCCGAGGTGCCCGATCCGCGTGGCGAGTCGGAACAGGGAAATGTGGGGCAGACGCGATGGTGCAGGCCTCAATCATGAGGAGCGCGTTGTCGTCTTCGTCGTCTCGCCACGGACGAGGTCTGCTTCGCATCCCCTCCGCGCATGAGGTGGGCTTCCTCCTCGCGCTTCTTCTTGCGGCAGTCCCGCGCCCAGTGGTCAGCGACTCCGCAGTAGCGGCACGTGTCTTTCGACGTTGCCGCGGTTCCGGCTCGCCGCCGCCGCGTCCGGCATGGCTGGAGGATCCACCTCCGTCCTGCAGGCGCATCCAGGAGAACCACTCCTCCTCGTGAGGAGTAGCTTGCCAGCCTGCTTGGCCTCCGACTTCTCCGCCTCATGTCGCTCCTCGGGCGTTTTGAGTCGGCGATGAGCTCCTCCATGGGGAGCTTGTCGAGGTCGTGCAGGGTCTCGATGGAGCATGCCATCTGCGAGAACCTCGTGGGAACGACCGAGGAAGAAACTTATGTATCGTGTTCGGCTCGGTGATGGTGACGCCGGGCACCCCAAGCTGCGACACAAGCGACGACAACCGCATGGCGAAGTCGTCGATGTTCTCGTCATCGCCGAACTTGATGGCCTCGTACTGCTTCTTGAGCGTCGTCGCCTTCGCTCCCGAACACGGGTGTCTCCAACCCGCATCGTCTTGATCGCCTCCTTGGCCGTCTTTTTCGACGCCAGTGTGGAGATCATCTCCGACAGGACGGCGAGCAGCAGGTACTCCAGCGCTGCTCGGTCCGTCTCGCGCTCCTCCGTGCCATCGTGCACTGCGGCCCAAAACATGGCGTGCCTCAAGCTTCACCTGCATGAGCAACGCCCAGTCCGCGTAGTTTGACCTGTGAGCATCGGCCACGAACTACCGGCCTCCCGCACAAACCGCTGGACTGCCAGCGTGCTTGCGGCCTCCTTCACCTCGCCGGCATTAGCGCCTTGTGCTCGCCCATTTCCGGTGAGATCTCTCAAAGACTCGTGGCTCTGATACCAATTGTAGGCGGGAGAATCCTAATGGCCAGACATACAAGCGCTAGCCTAACTCAGCCCAAAACCCGCAGGTGAAGGGTGAGGTTTGCCAGCCTTATAAGCTGGTGTCCAGCCCCCTCGGCTAGCGAGGTGGGATTAATCCAACAGATACATGTTGCTGAGTACCACAACAAACCTCTTACTAGTGTTCATCCCTGCCCAAGTCAAATCAGCCAATCCCGCATTCCTTTCCACCTATACTTCTTTGAAGCATCTTCCTCTCTCTTGTTTCGAAAGGACCTGACAACAAAAGAAGCACCGAACAGTACAAAACACAACAAAAAACAAAAATTACAACGAGATTCTTGATATGCCCTTCGTCTTTAACCTCCAGACCATGTCGACGGCGCGCTGCCGCTCTTCCCAGAGCCGGCTTGACGTTATTGGTTGTGGACGGGAAGTGCGAAGGGTCAAGAAAACCACATCCGTCCTGAAGCGAAGAAGAAGAATGAACCACGATGAAACTCCACGACGATCCGAAGAACGCCACGCCATAAGAAGTCTTCGATAACCACACTACTCTCACAAACTTCTCGACGTTGCTGTCGAGGTGGGGTTGAAACTGGGGGACTTTATTGAAAGAGGTGCTGCCGCCACCATCTCAGCACCGTCCACCAAATCTTAACCCTAAAACGTGGGGAACTGATCCCTCCCGCCGATGGGGGCCGAGATCCACCCCGCCTCCATGACCCAAAGGTCACAGAAGCGAGGCAGAGCAGCGGTGGCACCAACAGGAGGCGAAAGATCGCTAAACGCCTCACAGGTTCTGGGCGAAGGGGTACGCGTACCTCAGATCGAGACCTATTTTAAGTTCTCCCTTTGGATCATCTTCCTCAACAAACAAATGGGACAAACATCAATCATTTGTGACATGTCACTTCCTCAACTCCTTAACAAAGTCAGCCTTGAGTTGTCTATGCATCTCCAGTGCATTCTCGGAATTCTCTGATCCGGAAACTGCAATGCGTGTGAAAAAAGTAGGGGAAAAACAATTATTGCAAAACATACTACACATACCACCAACTTTAAAATAACAACTACCAAGCAAATGGACGTATAGAAAAAGGAGTAAAATGCTACTCACTTAGGGAATAAGTTCTGTATTTCTAGCCAATATATGTTCTATACATTCAATACTGAAACTGAAACAATTTTTGCATTTACAAAATTAGCTGCTCTATACTGGCTTATGAACTCCACTTATACGCGGTTTGCATGAAACTAATTAACCTTTAGCATATCGCTTTACTGAACAAGAATTGTGAACCGTAAGGGTATGATATGATGTTTCTGGTCAGAATGGATATGCAGCTCAGCTGAGATGAGCAATGTCGATCTCGTCAGGGAGCTTGAACGTATCGGCTGCCCCAAACTTCCTCCTGCCGTCTTCCCACTCGTCTTCATCCCCCATGCCATCCTTGTCTTCATCCATGGTCGTGGTGGTGGCTGTCATCACGAGCGAAGAAAATGGGTCGCTGAAGCTCTTTGACTTGCAGGGCTCGTTCGCTAGCATGGTCACCTGACTAGGCAGGAGATCTCCACAACGACAGTGTCGTCGTCCTTTGGGAGAGGCTGCTTCCAGGGCTCCCCATCGACCCTCATGAATGTGTGGTCTGCCGCGCCTTTGCGAAATTCGAAGCGCGGATCTGTGGGCCTAGTTTTGTAGGTTGTCAGCACGAGATTGAAGGATGGATTGCAGTAATGTGTTGCAACAAGCAATCATGTCATGTCAAAAGGATAGGAGGAGGAACGGGATGCTAATAGCGAGACAAGTCTCAAAACGCTATAGCGTGCTATTAGCGATGCTATATCGCGCTAATTTTTTTCATGGAAAAACACTTCATACCTGAGCAAGGCGATGGCCGTGTCCATTAGGAGCCAGCAAAACTAGCCCGTGCCAAGCATCGCGAAACCGACAACCTCAAGAAGGCCATCATCAACATAAGGCGCTGTGAATTCCCTCTACACATTGCACAGAAAACATGTGAATCATATCAACATGCACCTCAAACATCGATTGACAGTGCATGGAGCATGGGAACTCACGTCTTCTACTCTCCTCGTGCCAGGTGTGCCCCATGGATTCAAACTCCGGAAAAACTAGGCAGATTAAGACAGACGATCGATCGAATGCTGCAAGAGGTAAAGTAGCACAGATTAGCTTCATCTACTACCTAAAAACATTACAAGTATTTCCATGATATCTGTAGAACCAAAGATAATTTAGTAAGGTACAGTAGAACAGAGGAATGAAGTAAGCAAAAAAACACATCGTAATTGGATCATATCATACTCTAAACCTCTAGGTTAAATTTATGATGTACATGAATAATATGAAGTGTGCTCCACTAAACCAATAAACCATAAGGTATCAAAGATTACCTGTGATGAATTTGTAGTTCTTCCCACTGGCACCAGCTACTTTCATAACCTTCACCTTTGCAAATTGAGGAATATTCCTGGAACGGAGCATTCAAGTTTATCAACAAGAGAGAAAAGGGACCAAAGTGTGAAAATATTTAGTGCCTATCCTTTTGTAACCTAAAATTGTCCATAATAATCTGATGCCTTGTGCTAATTAAATTGCAAACTTTCGAACTTGGTAGTGATTTGTAAATTAAAGTAAACACAACTGAATAAACTATTCTTGAAATGTTGTCTTGTAAAGTACCTCCCCTTCCACTTAATTTGCACTGATCACTCAGAGTTGTGGTCTTTTTTTTTTTTTTGAAAATTAAGGAACGCCGCCTGATCCAGATCAGATACACTGCCTTCACAAAAGGTCAAAGACACTTTGACTATAGAGATTGTGTAATTGAGTTGCATGGGCGAACCAGTTCACCGAAAAGGTTAATCTGATGAGGAGAGGTGGGCCAATACTCATACTTGAACACTCTTCTTCACATGTAGTCTCTCTCAGGATAAAGATCTCTCGGCTCTGATGGCTTATTGGGTTGCATGCAGTAGTGCACCCAATAGTCTAAGATGATGAGGAAAGGTCGGCGTATTTCAGCATGTGCAAGACATCTAAAATAACAGGTACGTATGTGATTCGGAAGATTATACAAATGGATGATAAATAGACAAACTACCTCGAAGATGGATGACTTAGAGAAGCACAAAACCATCCTTGTTTAAGTCCAAGCTTAGCATATGTACCCTGTATAGATGATTGCATTAACAATTCACAGGGCTCAGCATAACTCGAATGGCACTAGCTGGTGATTTGTCTAATCAACCGAGGGAAAGGATGGGGAAGAAATCATCTACTAGAATTTTTAAAAATAGACACCTGATTTGTCAGCTGGTTTTTAAATTTCTCTGGATTTCTCTTCCTTTCGGAGTGAAATGCGTAAGACACTTCAGCATCCATCCCTGCAACATGCAAAAACATGATCATTACACATGATTTACCAGTTTGTTTGCATCAGTACATGCTCGAGGGTTCACTGAAGAAACTTGGGATTTTTTAGTATCAGAAGTAATAATCTGCTAGGGTTGAACAGTTTGGACTGTTTATGGTACACAGAAATCCTATGTGGTTCATGTCAGCAAATATTAATCAGACGAACACAGAAATCATTACCCATACTGAAGTAGTTCCAAAATCCTCCGCGGAATGTGTGGTAACCCTCCTGGGGGGGTACAAGGAAAGACAACAGAGAAACTAGTTTAATTTGGTAACCAGATGTCTTACTTTGATGCACATACTGTATCTAACAAGAACTCAAGAAAATGATATCATAACATTACTTGCATCAGCCATCAAGACATGCTTACCACATTGAGTGAGTCGCCACTTGACACGCGGTGGAATGCATGTAGTGAATGAGGCAACTCTAAGGGAGCAATGGGTTCACATGGACCTTCCTTTGGAGCTCGCATCCTCAAAATTAGATGCCAACTGAAACATTAAAGTGACCATTAAATTGGACCCTTGTGCATGCATAAGATACAGATTATAGATACACACAAATGAAGAGGCAATTCTTAAGTTACTTAAGTACAAGAAACAGGCAAACAGCTATCCTACATTGATTACAGAACCATGGGAATAAATAAAATCAGCATTGAAGCATAATACATTATTGTGGATAATGTTGAAAGATAACCAGTTTTTTAATCCTCCTGACAAGCATCACATATACAACAAATAAAGTGAATTATAAATATTACACTTCAGGTGGTACCTATCAATTTTGATCTCTTTAGCGTGCTTCACAAGTCCAAGGAATGATTTTACAGCCTCTTGGTCTGTAGAAGGATTTTTCTTCCCTGCAGTGTAGAATTCAGAATGAATTATAATTCTACCATACATACAGAAGCAAGTGTATTTTTTCGATAAAGGGCATTTTATTACTGAAAGTATCGCGAGGATACACAGAAGCAAGTGTATGTATGGTCCGGATCAGGAACGTGAAAGAAAGAGCTAAATGAGACGGCATAGCAGTAGAAACTGGGTTTGCTAGAAACCAAAAGGAATCAAAGAACTTGTACATCCACCATAGCTTAGAAGAAAGAAAACACTAAAACACAACAGCTTGGCAATATGCACAGTCTAGTTCATGCATCAGAAGAGAGTGTAGCTGAGTCACCTTCTTTCTGCAGCCTTTAATTAGGATGAATAAATAAACATGTTTTTTATCTTTTCTGTTTGGCGCAAAACAAACGAAAGCATGAATGGAAATTGTTTTACATGCATATGGTAGGCAATGAGTTGATGACCTACCCATCCAAATGAAAAGGGAAGGTTGTTTCCAGTTCCCAGAGGTACGGTAGCAACTGGAGGTGGGTGGGAAAGCTTAAGATCGCTAACTACCCCAAGCAGCCAACTCGCTGTACCATCACCGCCTGCAACCTATCCAAATTTTATTCAGTCGATAACATGAAACTGCAGTCCTAGAAAGGCATCATCTTCAAATTATATTACTTGAAGATGTCATCACTCACAATTAATCTCATAGTCCTCCAAATTTGAACAGCAAGAATGTCTCCGTCAATCTTGAGCCTTTCAACATTGACATATAGACGGTGCAAAACCTTATCCGGAGCCTCTTCTGAGAGATCAATAACCTGAAGAAGTACTTAGTAGCTGTGATACCAATTCCAGAATTCAAAATGCTACTACGATCTCCAGAGAGACAGAAAAAGTACCTGGGCTTCATTGAGAAGTTCACGGTATGTTTTGATCAAGCTACTTCCGAGTTGGCCACCAGATTTAGAGTTGATGAACACTAATACAGGACATTGTGGAGCATGATCAACAAGCACCTGTTGGGCATCTGGTTTCAAAATGTAATCTGGAATACGGTACTCCTCCAAAGGCCCACACGGCTTTGAACAAGAATCTCTAGGGGTGACTGTTTCCTCTTCCATTCTGAAAAATAGGTCTACAAAATTCAATGATTTAGTTCAACTCAGCAGACTACAATGTAAGTATATAATAAGACTTCTTGCATTAAGCATCAAGCAAATAACGGATCAAACATATTTGCTAGAACAATAGCAACTGATTTCAGGGTACATAGACCACAAGGGCATGAAAAGTGAAATTGAGTCCAGTCTTATGTAGGGCCTTTAGATAAACATTGCAATCATGGTATTTATGATTTATCTTCTTTTTTCTCGTACAAACAAAATATATCTCAAATAGTTTTTTATGAATTAGCAATCCAATATATCACTAATATAAAGATAACATGACTATGGAAGATCCATAGCGTTTTGGCCTTCCATCTTACTAATCATACCGCTAGAATGAATAATGTACAATTATCATGTAAGATAAAATTCTAACATGTAAGAATTTTAAAAACTAAATAGAATAATAAGTGGGGTCATTCCCTCCCGTTGTTTAGAAATGCATAGATTTTATGCAGGAATGTATGAAATAAGCATGCCACAGTTTAGAGACATAATAATTTTGTAAATGCAGATAACAATCGATCCTTCATAATGAAAATCCAAAAAAATACTAAGATATTTCTAACTTGTCATGTACTCTTACACAAGTCATACAAGTTATTTTCCGTTCAAACCCTTTGATAAATCAATATAATACAGCCTTAACATGTGTATCAGAAATAATCACCCGATTAACCTCTATAATCAAAATCCGAATTTACGGAAAGAATGCCCGCAAAACAAAGAATTTACAAAAAGAAAAGAAAAACACGGATGCATCAATTGCTGCGGCATCATCACAAAACGTCTACCAAGATGAGATCCTGATCAGCAACGTTCTCGCGACACGGGGAATCCTCGAATCAAGAAATTCAGATAAGATTAATTTGAGCGCCGCGTCGGGTTGTTTACCTGTGATCCCGAGGTGTGGCCTGTCTATCGCCAGCCTGTACGGGCTCCGCGCGTCCGAAAACGGGGGTGGGTGGCTGATCCGGAGCTCCAATTTGGAGGGGTGTTAATGGGAGGAGGAGGAGGAGGAGGATGGTGGCGGGAGCGAGGGAGAGGAAGGAGGAAAGAGAGGCGCTTCCATTCGCAGTGGATTAACCCGCCGTCTCGTTCACCTGCCTCTCGATCGTTTTGGGCCTGCCTGATTGCGCAGTTAAGGTTCCCACAGAAAAAGTCAGCACTGAGTTTTTTTTTTTCATGGGTGTTCAGTTTATTTTATCCATCGGCCAAAACTATTTGGACCGCATTTGACTTGGGGAGGTAATTATCAAAACCTCGTTTGCCTCATCGTTTTTTTTCTTCTATTATCGGTTTTTTTTTTGAATTTTCCACATATATTAAACCAGCAAAGAGTACACGATTACATCGATTACAAAAACAAAACTAAAAGAGACTAGCAAATTTATGAGATATTCAAACCCTTTCTTCATCCATGACACAATCTTGTACTTTTCTGAAAGCAGCCGTAGAACAACGCCAACACCACCAAACTACAGACCTGTGAATACCACCGAAGGTTCTCCCTTTTTAATTTTGAGCCGCAATGCCAAGGCTTTGTGCACGCACGCAGCCATTAAATTAATCAAGCAACATCGGCAAGAGCACCACCACTGATATTTCAGGGACAAATAACCGAACCACTTTGTTGACGTCGTTGGGAGCCGAGAGAACGAATCACCATTGCCGAAGACGTAGTAGCCGGGATAGATATTGCGAGGACAAACCTCCTCGCGACAAACATGAGAAACAATCCAAGATTGATCTGGCGAAGCAAGATCTGAAGAACCATACCTAGACAGACTTAATTTTCCAAAGCCACCATTGACGTCGGGAATTTCTATTATCGGGTTTATTTGATCTGTTTCTTTCTATTTTCATGTTTATTTGATCCTTTTTTGTCCATTTTCGTGGCTAATTTTCGACGACATACTCCACTGGTAGGAAATGTGGCGACCTAGGGCTCCACCCTAGCCGTCATCGCCATCTGAACCGTCTTCGCCATCTCTAACCGTAGATTGACGAATCCCCGCCTCCTTTACTTGCTGCTCCGACGGCGGGAGGGGATGGGGATCACGGACTTACGCATGCCGCTGTAGTAAGATCGGTGAAGTTAGAATTTGATCAACCTGCAGCGACGTTATGGGTGCTATGGCCGTGTTGTGCGCGTAAAGAGTGAGGTAAGACCGCCTCCTCGTTCACCTATTCGGCGGAAATCTCGTTGACGGTGTTGAGAAGGGGCAGGGATTCGTGTTGTGGCTACTCCCATAAAGTGGTGGAGCGCGTGAAGTCTATGTGTGCTACTCCTTCCGATCAGTAATAGTGGTCGCGAGCTAGACTAATTTTTGTTCTAGCGCAGTGTACTATCCACGACAATCAAATCCGACCGGAGGTAGTAAATGTTTGGTGTCAGAAGATTCGGATCAATTGAAGAGTTCAATGGTGATGACTTCGGTCATGGAGTGATGGTCCTTACGGGGGCGTGCACAGAGATTTTACCGGCTGTACGTCATCAGCAACTTTAGACTATGTCCAGTTGGAGAATATCGACAGCGGCGCGTCCGCGGCTCGCTCTAGTGGCGGTAGTGATCGTTAGGTTGTACAAGAATCTCGATGTAATTTTTATTATGTTTGAGGTGTTTCGTACTTCTTATGAATTTCTCTAATATATCTGGATCTTTCTCGCAAAAAATCGACGACATATAAACAACATGACCAATGCTTCACCACTGTCCCACTTGTCCACTTTGGAGAGCAAGATGATGTGGAGGAGACAGAAAAGAACAATTTACAGAAGAACCAACATTTTGAGTAACCAAGGGTGTGTTTGCTAGTTTACATCAAGCACAATAAATTAGGAAGGTCAGATGTAATGTTAGGACATTGGTTTGTCTAGACGAGGGGTTGGGTCAAGATCGCTCATTGCTTAAAGCACAACTTTGCTAGGCCCGATGGATTCTGGCTTCATGGGGCTAGTCTCGCTAGGGCGCAAGTAAGCGAATCAAGGCGGTATGCTCGGGAGATGACACATCTCTTTGGTAACTGGTGTTTTAATTTCTGCGGACCCTCTCACTTCTCATACTACTAATGAACTGCTCGCAACTTGCCTCCTTCTATCCACCGCAAAACGCGGAGGTTGAATGAGATTCTGCTCGCAACTCGCCTCCTTCTATCCACCGCAAAAACGCGGAGGTTGAATGAGATTCTCAATGCATGATGATAAGATGTACCATGAGCTTCACTAGCCGGTATGTGCTATGGAAATCATGTTGCCATTTGATCCATCGCTTTCTCTTCCTTCGTTAGCCCGGTCTTAGGCTACCCGGAACAATTGTCGCCAGATCTTCAGCGGTGGTCACGACACGGTCTTCATTCGTTTCTCCTCACCCTTCGGCGATGACCCCAGCTTCTCTGGTGCCACCATCTTCTCTTGTTGTGGCTATAAATCATCCTAAACTCACTAGGTTGCACATGTCATTAGGTTGGGGGTCTTCCACGGTAGATTGGAGCTCGGGTTTGTAGAAATCAATCTTGCTTTCATGTTTAGGTGGGTGGATTTGTGTTCCCATGATGCTTGATTTAGGTCACGGGTGGAGAAGTTCTGCTCTGGTGGTGCTACATTCGGTGTTGGATGTCCATTTTGTCCCGGTCGATCATTGATGTAGGTATATTTTGATTTGTATGTTGTCTTTGTGTACCATGCTAGATTAAAAGGAGGAATTCATCATTCTGTCAAACTTATGCGCAACTAGGGTGATGGTGTTTGCGGAGGGAGGGAGAGGGCGAGGCTGGCCTTCAAATATCAATATCGGCCATTTCATCGATGATCCAACATTGCAGCAGTACTACATGCAAATAGACGACGATGACCTCTACATTCTTTGATCGCCACCCAATTTAAGCCGTGTCTGAAGAGCACGCTTCCTCAGCAATTCAGGACCTGCTCTATATGTGTATGTGCAAAACTTTACCGATGAGCTTGCTATCAACCTTGGATGGCGTGACTTTGCAGCGTGCATGTAAAAGGATCTAGATGTCGCCTAGAGGGGGTGAATATACGATTTAAAACAACTATGTTTTGGGTAGAATAAGTAAATTAGATGTTTAATTTATGATATGCTCCAATTATGTGAACCCACTTGTGCTAAACAAGATGTAAACAACCATGTCATAGCAATATATAACAAGCTCGTTGTAAATGATGATGTAAGTGATTTAAAACCTGACTTCAAAAATTTCATCAGGTCGTTGCTCTCAAACGGTGTGGCCAAATAAAATTTGTTAATGTTGATGTCTTTGTGCCTATTTTGTGATGCATGTTTTGTATTGTGTCTTTACATGCTACATCATTTCTACAACAACAGTCAAGCTCTAGAATATTCTGTTCCCAACAATAAGTTTCAGTAATTTAAAAATATGCATGCGCAATTTGTGGAACCGAAGGATAGGATTGGACTATGTATGTATATAACACTTTCAATGTCTTGTTTTGCTTTCCTGAGAGCATCTCCACTCGCGGCGCCCAAACGGCCGCCCAAACGCCTTCTGGACAGGCGTTTGGGCGCCGTCCGGACTACTTGGCGCATTTGGGCGCCCTCGCTTCCCACTTGCGGCGCCCAAATCGCCGTTCTCGGGCGGAACGAGCCCAAGCTCTTGCAGGATCGCGGCGCGATACATGTGAAAGTGCATGTATTGCCCCATGCGTAGTTTTGGTAATTAATGACAATCCTTATGGACTAATGTTTGCATTGAGACATCTTTATAGATCTTGTCCATGAAGAAGATTGGAGTTCATGTGTTGAACTCTAGAAGATTACATGATGACCAAGGTTCCATCCAAGGGTTTATATGAAGAATGGTCATGTGAAGAGTTGAGCTTATTGCAAGCATGGCTTGGAAAAGAAGATTGAGTGAATTTCATGTTTATCTCCACGCCATCATCTATATCAAGAGAAGAATATGAAGCGCAAGTGGTTACATGAAGACGGAGCTTAGCGAGGCTCTCCCATAATAGAGTATGGGGAAGCATTTGGAGAAGTCTTCATCAAGCATGTGCTAGCAAACACAATCAAGAAAGGTGTTACAACTTGAGAGAGTCAAGATCGTCATCATCTAGCTCAAGTGGAATGCGCAAGGCAAAGGTATGATCTTGATAGGGCTTCTATTTTACCGGTCTCATGTTGTTAGTTTGGAGACCGGGTTATAGGATAGACGGCGTACTATCAAGAGGGGCTCTCAAGTGAGTAACTTGATCGCATCTTTGTGGAGAGCTCAAACCTTTGCATATTTGGCATATCATCTTTCTTGGTTCTTATTTGGCTTTTATCCATGTGAGAATTTAGAGCTTGTGTTCATCTCCATACCAAGCTCTAGTTCATCAAAAACGGATTTCATTTGAATATCTTGTGGTGTTTTTGATGTTGGAGGTTTTACCGGTTCGTCTCTTGTAGAGAGGTCAAACTCTCCTCTTGTGTTATCCTCCTCACATGATGGACTATGATGTGTATATGCATGATCTTGTTGTGCTTGTGATTATCTTTGGAGCAAGCCCAAGATCATTGAAAACGGAGTCCGGATGGAAAACTTGTTGCATTCTCGGTGTTGGAAATATTACCGGTCCCCCTCGAGATAAGGTCCACACCTCCCATGTGTGATATCTCCTCTATATTTGTGACCCTTAATATTTCCAACCTCGTTGGTTTCATCTCGTTTGGAGCTTCCTTGCAAAAGTTATTGCATTTCAGGCTTTGCTGTTCTGCTGTTGTTTTTCCTGTCCGGAGTCTCCGGCCTCCCTGGTTTTGGAGCGAAGAGTCCCGCGGACGGCGCTTGCTGTATAGGGTCCGGAGTTGGTCCGGAGTATCCCCGGAGTCTCCGCCCCTGCCGGAGTTTCCGGCCCTCGGGGTCCGGAGTCTCCGGTATGAGTTTTTCTGCATCGGCTTTTTCCTGACTTTCTGCGTCCGGAGTCTCCGCCCTTTTGGTCCGGAGTCTCCGGCCTCCCAGACCGGAAACTCCGGTCTAAGTGGACTGCAACGGCTCTTTTTCTGGGAGGGGTATAAATACCCCTCCACCTACCTTCAGCCACTTAGCTCTTCCAAGCACGTTTTCCCCTCTCCCTCCTCCATTGTTGACCTTGGAAAGCTTGCCCCTCTCCCAATTCCTCTCATGATTCTTGCATATCTTTGAGTGATTTGAGAGAGGAGATCTAGATCTACATTTCCACCAATCCATCTCTCCTCTAAGTGAGGGGAACCTAGTAGATCTTGATCTTGGAGTTCTTGGTGTTTCTCCTACTTTGTTCTTCCTCTCTTCTCCCCCCATAAGCATTAGTTGCTTGTGGTGGGATTCGAGAGTGAAGGAATTGAGCCTTGTGCTCTTGTCATTGCTTCATTGTATCGGTTTGTGCTCTCCACGAAGATTCGTGGAAGTTGAAAGCTTGTGAACTTGTTACTCTTGGGTCCTTCGACCCTAGACGCCCGTGTGGTGGTTGAGACCCTTGTGTGGTGTCGGGGGCTGCCCCCGGGTAGGGCAAAGATGTGGTGTTGAGAGCTCTAAAAGGCTGGCCGGATCAATATTCAGCCGGATCACTTGGGCCGAATCTCTGTGAATTCGGTTAGCTCTCTATCGAGCTAAAGCATGGGAAGAAACAAAGGGGATCCAGTAAAGCCAAACCGGATTAGTTTGGGAAGTATCGGCTGAGTTAGCCGGATTGGTCAGGAAGGACCCGGATAAGGTGATCCGGATATGGCACGGGGGCCAAGTAATGTCAGTAAGGTCACGGGACCTGCAATTCTACTGACCGAGGTTCAGAGGACAGCAAGGTCGAGTCACAGGTTTTCCGGATCGCAAGGCCCTAGGCGCTGACTCGGCCAATTCGGGAAAGGGCTATGGCCTAGACCCGGTGGGCTACGCCTGCCATTGCCTGAAGAGGCAAGATAGGCCTGCTGGGACTTGACAGCCAGGTCAAGCCACGGGATTCCTGGGAGCGCAGCGACCTAGGAGCTGACTCGGCCAATTCGGGAAAGAGGATGTGACCTAGACCCGATGGGCTACAGCTGCCATTGCCCGAAAGAGCAAGATAGGCCTGACAGTCCGGCCGTTGGATTGACAGGGGGCAGAGGCTTGTCCTGTTCCTCTTGTCCATGCCATTATCACTTCCAGCCAGGGGCAAAATGGTAATTCGGTTAGTGTATAAGTAAGCTACCACATCCTCCAGTACGAGGGACGGGCGAACGAGGGAGAGAACGAGCATCATTTCCCCCCAAGCTCCATCTTCTTCCTAGAGCTTTCACCATTGTTCTTCATACAGCTCAAGGAGCGCTCTGTACTTGTAAACACTTGAGATATAAAGAGAGTAGGCTAGTGCTGCAGTAGGGGTGTTACCTCCACAAGAGGGCCCCGAAGCAGGGTACATCGTGGTGTTCTTTGCTTCTTCTTGGTTCTGCTTGTTCTTGTTTGTTCTTGCGAGTTCTTGGTTGTTCTTCATGCGTGCTTCGTGAGCGCGCAAACCCTCCCCGGATCCCCCAACGTCCTAGCGAGCCCACAACTTAAGCCATCCTATGGCATCTGCCGTGACACCACCACGACAGTTGGCGCCCACCGTGGGGCAGCAGTGGCGTTGGCTGGGGTTTCCTTCCGGACGGGCTCCGTCACTGGCTCCGGCGAGCGGGTCCTCTCTGGGCTCGTTTGCAAGATCGGCAAGTTCAACTTCATCAGCGACAACGCGGGGTGCTTCGCCAACAAGCCCTTCCCCGCTGACGGCTTCCTCATGACGCTCGGCAGCTTCGTCACCTACGTCGCCACCGAGCCTGTCCGCGAGTACCCGGCGCAGGTGCTCGTGGCTGAGGATCCTCCCTCTTTCCGCGCAGCTCTCGGACGGCGTAGCGCTCGCCCCGGGAGTAGCGTGGAGGTAATGGTGGTTGGAACAAGTGCTGCGGCTGGCAAAGGAGATGCCAGCAAGAGCATGCCCGAGGAGCTGGCCACGCCAGTTGATCGGTTGACAAGCCGACTCGGACGGCCAAGTTCCCAAAGGAGAAACCGGATCCGGTTGGCCCGCTTGGCATGTCAAGTAGGGAGGCTCCCTTAGAGGATGTCCTGGAGAAGTTATCTCGGCCAGTGGCACCTGGGGCAAATGTAGAGCTTACTGTAGCTCAGCTAGAGGCAGAGCGCCTGAGGTTGCAAAAAGAAGCCCGGTTAGTGGTGGAGTCTAGGCAAGCCTTTGATAGAGATATGAGAGAGTACAATGCTGCCAATGGTATCACTGATGGCTTTACTCCTGTAGTGCATCGCTCGCGCAAGAAAGCCGAGTTGCGTAACCGGGGTAAGGACCTCAATGACGAGTTAGCTAGAGCTGCAGGATCGAGCTCAAGTAAGGCTACTAGTCATAGATCTGGCACAGGCAAGCCGGTGTATAGCTCCCCGGCTAAGAATCTTAGGGCTGCAGCGGCAGCGCGAGCCGAGTTGAGTACACTAACCGGGGACGCTTGGCGAAGGCAGGCAGAGAGAGTCAATGAGCTAGTAGATGTGTGTAACCGGCAGAATGAGGCTTACCGGAAAGCTAATCCGGATGCAGGTGTTTCTCGGTAGTAGTGTCGGTTAAGGCTGTTAGCCAGAGTCCAAGGGGCAGGCGTCATCCCCGCACGTCGGAGTTGACCGGGCCCAGAGCGTGAACTCGGGTAAGAGCAAGCAGCTGCAGACCTATGATGCTGAATATGCCGGCAAGCAGCTAGCCGCTCAAGGAAGAGGTGGCCAAAGCAGAAACAGTGGTGGACAAGGCTACCCGGGAGCTGGAAGGGGCAATTCGGCTGGCCGAGGTCAACCACCTCGTCCTCCGGGGCAGCAAGTGATTGTGCGAGCGCAACAGCAAGGTGGTGGCCAGGCGGGCTACCGCTATGATGACGGAAATTCGGCTATGGCGCGAGCCGGATACCAGACGTATGATAATGCACTTGCATCAAGACTGGGACCTCGGGCATTGGATCCGATGATCAGCGTCTCAAGTTGGATAGAATTTACCAGTCCGAGAAGCTAGAAGAGCAAGGCCCACCGGGTCCTCCATGTTTTGGACCTCGGATCATGAACGAGCCGAGCGTGCCGTTGTTTCAGCTTGGCCGAAGCACAAAGCCGTATAATGGCAGCACAAAGCCACAGGATTGGCTGATAGACTATGTATCATCAGTGCACATTGCGGGGGGCAATCGCCGATGGGCGGTCCGGTATCTCCCGCACATGTTGGAAGGGCCAGCCCGGATTTGGCTGAATAACTTACCGCCGGGTAGTATCAACTCTTGGGTGGACTTGGAGGAGGCATTTTACAGTAATTTCTCCAGCACCTACAAGAGGCCTAACCGACCTCAGCTCCTGGCTGCGTGCAAGCAGGAAGAACGGGAAACAGACCGAGAATTCTTGACTCGGTGGAGCAACATTCGCAACTCTTGCGAAGGTGTCGTGGAGGAGCAGGCAATTTCTTGGTTCGCGCAGGGTTGCCGACATGGCACCCCGCTCTGGCAGAAGCTCCAGAGGGATATGCCCAAGACACTGGCGGAAACGATCCGGATAGCAGATACGTATGCTCTTGGTGATCCGACACAGCCAGCATTGGATGCAGTGGGAACAAGCAGGAGGCAACCGGTTAACAACCGAGTAGGACCATTGAGGCCCAGTGACCGACATGAATTCGGTTACAAAAGAAGAGATCCGGATTATAGATACGGTTCAGATCAGGTTGCTGCAGTGAATATGGACCATCCTGGAGCAGGAGATGGTCAGAGACAAAAGACAGAGGGTCCAGCTTGGAGGCCGAATCAAGGTGCTTGGCCGAAGAAAGTATGGGAGGATCAAGTCCTCCTCTAACTTTTGAGTCAAGATTAGACGGGCCTTGCTGTTATCACACTACAGACCCACGCAAGCCGGCCAATCATTCAACTCGGAATTGTAGCTGGCATCATCGCATTCAGGCGGAGGGTCAGAGAGGACCACCTCAGAGAGGTGCTCCTAGACCGAATTTCAGGCCGAATATGCCTTTAACCGGAGCCAATACAATCCCGGTGAACGCAGGAGCTCCAAGACCGGCAGCCACAAAGCCGGTTAACCTGGTAAACATGGGAGGCAACGACAATGGTGCTGGTCCGAGTCGGCAAGGTGGATACCCCGGTAATGAGTACAAGGAGGCTCATCAAAGTTATGTGGTTTTTGTGACCGAGCCAACTGACAAGAAAAGTCAGCTGCGAAGGGCGAAGGAGGTGAATGCAGTCATGCCAGCAGTCCCAAAATACCTGAATTGGTCCGAGCAGGAGATCACTTGGAGCAGGGCTGATAACCCCAGAATTATGCCAAGTCCAGGAAACTATGCACTGGTGGTGGATCCGACTTTGGTTGGACCCAAGCTTAACGTGAGGTTTAGCCGAGTCTTGATTGACAATGGCAGTGCCATAAACATCATGTATCGGGACACAATGGTCAAGTTGGGTATTTCGCCGAATCAGTTGCAGCAGAGCAGTTGTACCTTCCATGGTATAGTACCCGGGGTGTCTTGTTCCCCAATGGGTAAGATCTGGGTAGATGTGCTGTTTGGTACCAAGGACAATCACCGGCTTGAGAGTCTCGAGTTCGAGGTGGTAGATTTGGAGAGCCCATACCATGCTCTGCTTGGCCGGCCTGCGTTAGCCAAGTTCATGATATCCACCATGTGGCCTACCTCAAGATAAAGATGCCAGGCCCGAATGGTATTATCACTGTTGCGGGAGATTACAAAAAGCCATACAGTGTGCCACGATCGGTTCCACCTTAGCCGAATCATTGGTGATCCAAGCTGAGAAGAGCAAGATGCATGAGGTGGTGGCAATGGCGAAGTCAGCTCAGCTCGGTGTGCTGGCTATGACCAATCCGGATGGAGGTGCAACATTTGAGATGCCCAAGGAACAAAGAAGATCCCATTGACCCGGAGAACCCGGAGCGCATGGCCATCATTGGTGCCGGGCTGGATGAGAAATAGGAAAGCGCGCTCTGTCACTTCCTCCGTGAGAATCGGGATATCTTTGCATGGTCGGCTAAGGACCTGCCTGGTGTTCCGAGGGAGTTGGCAGAGCACTCTTTATTTGTCAGGCCGGATGTAAAACCGGTGAGGCAACCGACTCGGCGTCTCTCAGATGATCGAAGAAAAGTGGTGCTGGATGAGCTGGCTAAGTTGCTTGCAGCCGGATTCATTATGGAGGTGTTGCATCCAGACTGGATATCCAATCCGGTTCTGGTAGAGAAGAAGAAGGACGAACCAGCGGTGGTCAAGGTGTGGCGCATGTGCATCGATTTCACCAACCTAAACAAGGCGTGCCCGAAGGATCCATTTCCTTTACCTCGGATTGATCAAGTGATCGATTCTACTGCTGGGTGTGAGTTGTTGTCTTTTATTGATGCGTACTCTGGTTTTCACCAGATACCACTGAACCCTAAAGATCAAATAAAGACTGCTTTTATTACCCCGTACGGGGCGTATTGCTATCGTGTCATGTGTTTCGGTTTGAGAAATGCCGGTGCAACTTATCAGAGATGTATGCAGAAATGCTTACACTCCCAAATGGGCAAAATGTGCAGGTGTATGTCGATGATATCGTCATCAAAACTAAAGAAAAACACACTCTCCTCGAGGATCTCGAGGAAACATTTGTGAACTTGAGAAAATATCGGTTGAAATTGAATCCGGATAAATGCACCTTTGGTGTCCCGGCTGGAAAGTTGCTCGGTTTCCTTGTATCGAGCCGAGGTATTGAGGTGAATCCGGCTAAATCCGAGCCATAGAAAGAATGAAATTGCCTAAATGTCTAAAAGATGTACAAAAATTCACCGGGTGTTTAGCCTCGTTGAGTCGGTTTGTGAGTCGGCTAGGAGAAAAAGCCTTGCCCTTGTATCAGTTGATGAAAAAGAGCACCGGGTTCACGTGGACCCCGCAGGCAGATTCGGCTTTCAACGAATTAAAAAAGATGTTGTCCACTGCACCAATTCTGGCGTCACCTTTGCCGAATGAGCCAATGCTACTTTACATTGCGGCCACTAACCGGGTCGTAAGTGTGGTCATAGTGGTAGAGCGAGAAGAGGAGGGTAAATCCGTGCAGAGACCGGTGTACTATTTAAGTGAGGTGATCTCAACCTCAAAGCAAAATTATCCTCACTACCAGAAGATGACATACGGTGTATACCTGGCGGCCAAAAAGTTGAAACATTATTTCCAAGAACACCCGATTACCGTGGTATGTGAAGCTCCAATCGCGGAATCATTGGGTGCAAAGATGCGACTGGCCGGGTTGCCAAGTGGGCAATAGAAGTATCTCCTTACACCCCGCATTATGAGAGAAGGGATGCTATCAAGTCTCAGGCTTTACCAGATTTCCTTTGTGACTGGGCCGAGATGCAGTATGAGCCACCCAAGCCGGATTACAATTACTGGAAGTTGCACTTTGATGGCTCCAAAACCAAAATCGGATTAGGTGCTGGGGTGGTACTCACATCACCAAAGCAAGATCAGTTGCGATATGTGTTGCAGATTCATTTCTCAGCCTCAAACAATGTGGCCGAATATGAGGCACTGATCCATGGGCTTAATGTGGCTAGGGATATCGGCATCCGCCGAATAGAATGTTTTGGTGATTCGGATTTAGTGGTGCAGCATCTTCTGGAAATTGGGATGCTCTTGATGCCAATATGGCACTGTATCGGTTTCATGTCCAGAAAATTTCAGGATTTTTTGAAGGCTGCGAGTACAAGCACATACCTCGGTTGGAGAACGAAGCTGCTGATGTCCTGTCAAAACTCGGGTCGTCTAGGGATGCAATTCCACCCGGAATATCCTTGAATCACCTAAGGGTCCCTTCAATCAAACCTTCGCCTGATTCCGAGTCAATTTTTATCCCAAAGCAAGAATCTGAGGCTGTCCCTATGAATGTTGATGTCGGATACATTGGGGAAGACCCGGGGACTGCATGGCGAGACCCGGGGACTGCTAACCGGATCTTAGGAAAGAGGAGCAGAGAAGGTGGTGCTAACCGAATCTTAGGGAATGGGCAGAAGCTGATAGAAGAAATAATGGCGGCCGAACCAGTGGAGATAGATGAGCACTTATTCCCTTTGCATCCAGTACCGGAATGGGCTGAAGAAATCATGAAGTTCATGTCGGAGGGGAGTTTGCCAAATGATGAAACCGAAGCTAGGCGAGTGCAGAGGAGGTCCAAGGCTTACACCATCATCAACAAGGAGTTATACAAGAGGAGTGCAACCGAGGTGCTACAGCGTTGTGTGGAGCCAGCCGAGGGCAAGGAGATGCTCCTGGAGATACATCAAGGAGAATGTGGACATCATTGCAGCACGAGAGCCCTGGTGGCTAAGGTGTTCCGGCATGGATTTTACTGGCCCACTGCTCACGCGGATGCAGAGGACATAGTCCGAAAATGTGAAGGATGCCAAAGGTTTGCCAAGCAGACACACTTACCCGCATCGGCGCTCAAAACAATTCCTATCACTTGGCCGTTTGCTGTGTGGTGTTTAGATATGGTGGGAGATTTCAAGCCGGCTAGGGGTAACATGACACATATGCTGGTGATGGTGGATAAGTTCACCAAGTGGATAGAGGTGAAACCAATCCGGAAGGTAGATGGTCGTTCGGCTGTGACTTTCCTGAAAGAAATTATTTTGAGATACGGATACCCTCATAGCATCATCTCGGATAACGGCACAAACTTTGCTGTCGGAGAGTTTGCTCGGTTTTGCATGGATAAGGGAATCCGGCTAGATATAGCCTCGGTGGCACATCCGGAGTCTAATGGGCAAGTGGAAAGATCAAATGCCCTGGTGTTGGCCGGCATCAAGGCTCGTCTCATTGAACCATTGCTGAAAACTCCGGGATGCTGGATAGACGAGATACCATCAGTACTGTGGGGTCTAAGGACCACGCCGAATCGGTCAACTGGCTATACGCCATTTTTTCTGGTTTATGGGGCAGAAGCTGTGCTACCACTGACATAGAACATGATGCACCAAGGGTGGCAATGTATACTGAAACCGAGGCAAAAGAGGCCCGGGAAGATGCAGTGGATCTGCTAGAGGAAGCAAGAGAATTGGCTCTATCTCGGACAGCAATATACCAGCAGAATCTCCGACGATATCATAGTCGAAAGATCAGCCCTCGAGTGTTTCATGAGGGAGATCTTGTACTAAGGCTGGTGCAGCGCAGCAAAGGCCGACACAAGTTGTCACCTCCATGGGAGGGACCATTCATTGTGAGCAGGGCTATGCACAATGACTCGTACTACCTTGTAGATGCACAGGAACCAAGGAGGATGGCCTGGATAGACCCGGACAAGAAACTAAGAGACCCTGGAATGTAGCTCTGCTTCGACCCTTTTACTCCTAAGGGGCGCAATGTATGTATTTCAGTTTATCATAAATGAAATTGCAGCAATCCGAGTCTGGACTCGGGGACTGCTTCGTCCTATGCATGTGTTTTTATTACTGTTTTGTCCATACCGTTCATGTGTCGAATTGCTTTGAACCTCGTCCCAAAATTCAAGTAATGTATGCTGTGTTGTTGATCTCGTGACTCGACTGACAAACACCAAAATGGTAGTCAAGAGCAGAGATGAGGAATATGGGAAACATGAAAATGGACTCGGGGACTCGGTCCAAAACCGATTCGGCAGATGTCGTTTACTAACCCCTGTTATTTATTTTTTGTTTATGTTAGATGATTCTAAACCATAACTCGCATGTTTCAAGTATTGTATGCTATGATTCCTATCTTGTGACTCGACTGTCAAACACCTAAAAGGTAGACAAGAGCAAAGATTCGGCAAAAATAGTAAACAAGAAAACAGACTCGGGGACTCGGTTTAAAATGATCCAACATAAACCTCGTCCGGATCACATTAAGCTAAATAAGAGTAGTCTCGGAAGAACTTAAAATTGTTTATTACATCTGCTCCCGGCATACCGGGGATTTAACGTTTTTTCACTAAGTCACTTCAGGAAGCAGCAGACTTGGTTGTAGCGGGTTCGGTTACATCAGCTTCGGTTGCAGGAGCCTCGGGCGCGCGAGCTTCGGTTACAGGAGTTTCGGTTGGAGTAGATTCGGTTGCAGGGGGTTCCGTCGCTGGAATGGACTCAGAAGATGGAGGAACTTCAGGGTAACCTTGCGTGGAGAGCTTGAAGGCTGGGCAGATTCGGAAGTATCCGGATCAGCTGAAGCTTGTTTGGTAATCTCTGCCGAATCAGTTGCTGGTATCTCCGAAGTCTGGGCCAGAGTTGCTTCGGTCTTCTTAGCCGAGTCAGAGGCTGGGATCTGATGGACTTGATAGGAGCAGTTCGGCAGAGTTAGCCGAATCATCAGACTCGCCCTCAGAATCGGCATATTCTTCAGCGGAGGCATCGTCCGATTCCTCTTCTTCAGTCTCTTCCCCGTCAGTGTAGACCGGAGCCTCCAGATCAAGATGTTTGGTGTTTGCAAATTCCGCCATAAAGTTGGCAGCCTCCTCGCGGATCTTGATCCGGTCAGGATCTGTAGCCCATGAAGAACCCTCGCGAAGGGAGCGCACTCTGGCGAGATCGATTAGTTCATACCAAGACATGATAAGGATCAAGGCGGCATCAGCACCGGCACGGGCAGATGAAGATCTCCATTGCTGTAACCGGCTCTTCGTTTGATCCAGATCTTTGATTAGCTCCTCCGCAGACCGGACTTGCCGAGATTCAGGAAATAAGATTCGGTGAGCCTTGAGGCTTGCATTGAGCAGATCAATGTGGGAATCCTTCAAAGGGGCAATCCGAGCCTTGAGTGCAGTAATGTGATCTTCAATGTCCCATGTCTCTGGTAAGGGAGCACCGGTTAATTTGGCTCTCTCAGCTCGGGCATCTCGCACAGCTTTGGCGGCTTGAAGCCGGATGCTGGTAAATTCTCCTACAACAAATAAGCTAATACCGAGTTAAGCGAGAAGGAACACAAAAATATATGTCGGATAAGAGCAGAAGGAAAAGAAGAGATTCGGCAAAACTTACGTCCATGTCATCATTGAGGCTTGCAAGTCCGGACAGCCATTTCGCACTGGCTGCTTTGTGAGCACTCAATTCTTCTTTCGCCGCTTTGACTTCGGCTTCAGATTCGGCAATGGACGTTTGAATTTGCTTGTCCAGTTTGGCCCGCTCCGCAAGTCCGGCTTTGCAAACATCTCGCTCCTTCTGGATAGTGTCTTTTTCAGTCCGCAGCGCATCCCGCTCCCTTTGACCTTCTCCTTCACTTTTCAACCCGGTTAAGCTCTCGCTGAAGCCGAGCCACCTCTGACTTTTGCTCCTCTAAAGCGCGCTTCTGCTCTTCTTCTTTATTGTCCATTTCAAGACAGAGCCCATCAAAGGAAGTTTGGAGCTTCTGGTGCTGATGGGCGAGCTGCTTAAAGAGCTTGCTGCGAGCGGTCATGGTTTCCTGAAAGAAAACATGCAAATGGCGTCAAAAGAATCTCGGGGACTGGCCCGAGATTAACCGAATCAGTTGGAAAAGAGACTCGGGGACTGGAAGTCCCACGATTTCCTTGGTTAAGACAACATTCATGATCAAGTTTTATAGATTCAAGCCGAATGACTTTCTTACTCGGAGGAGTATCAGTCGTTCGACCCGAATCTCGGGGACTGGGAATAGTGCAGATTGATTAAGTAAAAGCAAGATTCGGTAAAGTTACCTCAAAGACCCGGTTAGCTTCAGTAACCGAGGTCTGCACGGAGTGTAGAGATTGAAACATCCGACTAGGCCCAGCCGGATGTGGCGCTGAAGTAGAAAAGTCTTTGGCGAGGTCAGCATCATTCCAAGCTTCAATGAATTGCTTGGCGGACTCGAGCTTATCGTTGCCGGAGGGCGGGGATTCGACAGGGCCTGGCCGAATCGAATCGCTGATGGGGCGGCAGGAATTTTCTTGCTACCAGCCACCTGCTTATCCGAGGTGGTTGGAGTTGTGCCAGAGGCACCTTGAGTCGGCTTGGGTTGAGGTGACGCACCCGGGTCTGCTTCGGATGTTGCTCCTTGTGCTGCTTCTCGGAAATTTGTTGTTGCTGTTGCTGCTTCTGCTTTTTCTTCTTCTGCTGCTCTTGATTCAGCAGGGCTTGAGCTACGGGTGTAGGGCGAGAATCCGGCTTAGGCAAGGGCTTAGCCGGTGTCTTAGCCTTTTCCTTCTCCAGCTCCTTCAAAGGGCGTGGCCAAGTTGAATCTCGGACAGGAACCAGGGTTTCCTCACTCTCCAAGTCAATAACCGGCTCTGATGTAGAAGTCGGTTGGGGAATATTGGCAGTTGTAGTGCGTGCTGGAGAAGTAACAACCCTTTCAGGAGACTGGTTCTCCGTAGCCGAATCCAGTGGAGGAATGGGAGAAGAAATGGATGAGTGAGTTTGCTCGGTGACGATGACGTCACTACATAAAACAAAGTAAACAGTTAATCCGGATGAAGATGACTCGGTTAGTAAAGGAAGAAAGCAAATGAAGCTAAGTACGCATTACCCCTTCGTGGTAGGCATGGGCTTGAGCCGATTCGGCTTGGAGCCAGCCTTCTTGATTCTTTTGCTTTAGGGGCATCAGATCCGGGCGCATCAGCGCGTTTCCGAGATGTCCCTTCAGCATCTGGTTTGGCTGGAACACAAGGTGGTGACCATGAAATCGGAATAGCGTCGATGGGATCTAAGATCTGGCAATCATCATCTTCCTCGTCGGAAAGGTCGTAAATAGTTGGTTGCTTACCCTTGCGGATTGGCTTGGCGCGCGGAATCGGCAGATAGTCATCCGTATCCGCATCCTCTTCGCCATCGCGCAACGGGCTGCGATCCGCTCCCCATACTTTTGTGGAGAGATCTCCATCTTCAGTAGCTTGGCGGTCAAGCAGCTACATAAGAGTCAAGGTAAATCCGGGTTAGTCCGATGGCATTCTGATGAAGTATGGATGAATTCGGAAGGTGGTGAACGAACCTGTGGTGGAAGTGCATTCCGGTGAAACGGCTTTACGCCCCACCGCCACTTATCCGACATCTCCGTATAGGCAATCGCATTTACTCGTCTCCTGATGGAAGCTCGGTTAAGGTCATGCTTGCTGATCCGGGTAGGATCTAGCAGACCACTCATGTGGCATATCTTGTGTTCACGTCTTTGAAGAGGATTGACCCGGCGGGAGATAAAGGTCCGGAGGAGATCGTCCGAATCCAGGCCCTTCTTCAGAAAGTCCTCCAGAGTTTCATGTATTGTCTGGAGCTCTGCAATAGTTTCAGCCGGATTATACCGAAGTTTAATTCGGCTGTGGGTGGCTCGATCTGGAACTCGGGCAGATTGAGGGCATCATGGCCTTCAGCACTCTTCACATAAAGGAAAGTCCTTTGCCACTTCCTGACAGTGTCTAGGCCAGTGATACGGGGAAAGATGGATCCCGTCCTCGGCGTAATGCTAACCGAACCACAAGCAGTCATCAGCTTCGGCTTGGTGCCTGGAATAGTCTGCTTGCGGAGGTGAAAATACTTTGCCCATATATCCACAGTCGGACAGACACCGAGATAGCCCTCGCAAAAGGAAGTAAAGGCCGACAGAGAAACAAAGGCGTTAGCCGGGAGGTGATGAGGCTGCAGGCCAAAGAAATCAAGGAAAGCCCGGAAGAAGTCACTAGCCGGCAATCCGAATCCGCGCTCAAAGTGCGCCAGAAACACCACACGTTCACCAGGTTCGGTGACCGGTGCAAGTTCCTTCCCCGGTTTGCGGCATATGACTTGAGAGGTTATACGCCGGGTGCTTAATAGCCATTCCAGATCGTCTGTTGTCACATCAGAACCCTCCCATCTGCCGGGAGGAAGCTTCGCCATATCCGGATCAATCCTGCAAGAGGTCGGATAGGGCCGAGTCAAATGAATCGGATAATGGCCTAATCGAACCAGATCTAAATTGATTCGGCTAAGATTATCCCGGATGAAACTAGCCGGGTTCGGCAGAGAAGGTGATTCGGAGGGCAATCACAAACACCTTCCGCAAAAGTCTAGGGTTACAGAAGATCTACCACAGCGGTAAAAAAGAAAAAGAATTCAAGTGAAAAGGCCAGTAGAACTGTTCAAACGATGGCAAGCTAATCTAAGGCAATCTAGTAGGAAACCTAGAAAAGGGATCTACGGAATGTGCTAAGGCATAACCATGGATTTATATGGGAATGAATCTACAGAAAGAAACAGGCGTAAGTTCCTCGTGGGTATGAACTTGGTCGCGGTGGCCATGGCCGGAGGAAGAAGAACTTACGGGTATGGCGCGGCGAGGAAGGAGCCCAGTGGAGAAACGGCGGTGCAGGCGCGGTGCGCGGCTCCGGCGAGTCTTCTCAAGTGTTGAGGACGTCTCCGGCGCGGCAAGGATGCGAGGGCGAGATTGCGGCGGCGGCAGTGGCGCAGATGGAGGTTTTCGGAGTGGGGAACGAGCGGAGAAGAAGAGAAACCCCCGCACCCCTATTTATAGTGCTGAGTGGTAACTGACGCACTACTGCGCAGTTTTCGGGGCGTCGCAGGATAACCGCGCCCTGGAACTTTGTGGTCTCCGCTGTGACCGTGTATTTCAGACACATGGTGGGTCACAGAATGGGAAAAGGTCGTACGGATCAAATGTGCCTGTCAGCGAAGAATTCGAGGAGACACGGTCATTTGGTCAAATTACACTCGAGTGCCCGGTGGATCCGGATATTGTGCTGACATTGGCATGTCAAATCAAAGACCCGGATAACACGGCTTTGCGCAGAGATTTCCGGCCAAAGTGTCCCGGGAAATTCGGAGACAAGTTTATGTGATTCGGTTAGTAGTGCTTGTTCTGAACCTGCTACGGCCCTTCAGCCGAGGCTGTAGGACCGCACCAGCTTCGGGGACTACTGTCGGGGGGCTGCCCCCGGGTAGGGCAAAGATGTGGTGTTGAGAGCTCTAAAAGGCTGGCCGGATCAATATTCAGCCGGATCACTTGGGCCGAATCTCTGTGAATTCGGTTAGCTCTCTATCGAGCTAAAGCATGGGAAGAAACAAAGGGGATCCAGTAAAGCCAAACCGGATTAGTTTGGGAAGTATCGGCTGAGTTAGCCGGATTGGTCAGGAAGGACCCGGATAAGGTGATCCGGATATGGCACGGGGGCCAAGTAATGTCAGTAAGGTCACGGGACCTGCAATTCAACTGACCGAGGTTCAGAGGACAGCAAGGTCGAGTCACAGGTTTTCCGGATCGCAAGGCCCTAGGCGCTGACTCGGCCAATTCAGGAAAGGGGCTATGGCCTAGACCCGGTGGGCTACGCCTGCCATTGCCTGAAGAGGCAAGATAGGCCTGCTGGGACTTGACAGCCAGGTCAAGCCACGGGATTCCTGGGAGCGCAGCGACCTAGGAGCTGACTCGGCCAATTCGGGAAAGAGGATGTGACCTAGACCCGATGGGCTACAGCTGCCATTGCCCGAAAGAGCAAGATAGGCCTGACAGTCCGGCCGTTGGATTGACAGGGGGCAGAGGCTTGTCCTGTTCCTCTTGTCCATGCCATTATCACTTCCAGCCAGGGGCAAAATGGTAATTCGGTTAGTGTATAAGTAAGCTACCACATCCTCCAGTACGAGGGACGGGCGATACGAGGGTGAGGGACGAGCATCATTTCCCCCCAAGCTCCATCTTCTTCCTAGAGCTTTCACCATTGTTCTTCATACAGCTCAAGGAGCGCTCTGTACTTGTAAACACTTGAGATATAAAGAGAGTAGGCTAGTGCTGCAGTAGGGGTGTTACCTCCACAAGAGGGCCCCGAAGCAGGGTACATCGTGGTGTTCTTTGCTTCTTCTTGGTTCTGCTTGTTCTTGTTTGTTCTGCGAGTTCTTGGTTGTTCTTCATGCGTGCTCCGTGAGCGCGCAAACCCTCCCCGGATCCCCCAACGTCCTAGCGAGCCCACAACTTAAGCCATCCTATGGCATCTGCCGTGACACCACCACGACATGTGGTCACTTGTAGCTGTTCGGGAGCCCCCAATCCCGTTGTGGGTTGTGCCCCGGATCGTTGTTGAAAGGCTCCGGATTTCCGCCTCGAAGGATTCCGATAGTGGAAGGTGAAACAAACCTTTGTGGTGCGGTTCGTCGGAGAGAAGGTGAAACCTTTGTGGTTGTTGAACCATTGTGTTGGTTCACACCTCTCCAACGAGACGTACTCCCCTAAAAAGGAGGAACTCGGGAATACATCCTCGTCTCCGCGTGCCTCGGTTATTTCTATACCGAGCTTTTACTTATGCACTTTACATTGTGATAGCCTTCGTGCTTTAAGTATTCTATATTGCTATCACCTTGTTATTCGTCTTGCTTAGCATAAGTTGTTGGTGCACATAGGTGAGCCTAGTTAATTTAGATTGTTGGCTTGTTAATTTAAACACCTAGTTTTATTCCGCAATTATCAAGCCTAAACCGGAAAAGTTTTAATCGCCTATTCACCCCCCCCCCCTCTAGGAGACATCCTTGTCCTTTCAACATGTTGTGCGCCGCCCTCGCCAGCGGGTCAAGATCATGAAGTCCTGACTCCTCTTCTTGACGACGGCTTTCTTCTGCTCGAGAATGATCTTGACGTCGGCCTTCTGCATCAAGGTCGCCCACCTTGCGTTGTTCTCCTCGCGCCTCAAGCTCGAGTTGGAGCAAACATCGGCGAGGGCCTTGTCGATGGATGACTGCACTCTGTCCGTCTTTGCCGCCGCTGCCAAGGCCGCTTTCGCCTTCTTGTTCTTGATTGGCCGCCCCTCCGAGTTTTGGGGATCGGCTTTGAGGTCGGCGCGGCCGTTCTAGTTCAAATTCCGCCGGTGCGCCTTCCATTTCTCACAACTTTGGAGAGCTTGTAGCAATGCATCAACTTGAAGTCTTTCTCCTTGTTGATGGATTTGTACAACACAAGGGCGTCGATGACCTACAACGAAGCAAGCCGACGACGATCACAATTGTACTTAAGCAACAAAACAACAAGGGGATCGCAAGCGGCGGTCACCTGATCCGCCGGGCCCTTCCCGCTCTCCTTTCGGTCGACGATGTTCTCGTGGCAGCCGTGGAACTTGTTGATGAGGCGTTGGACGATGCGCCACTATGCTCGATGGCGCCTTGGCCGCGCACCATGCTCACCTTGTAGAAGTCCTTGGTGAACCGGCGCTCGTCAAACTCGTCCTTGATCCGGGACCAGTAGGCGGTGCTCGACTGGTTTGTGCCGGTGATCTCGCCGGTAGTAATGGCCTTCCATGATTCGACCATGCAATCATCTTCCTTGGTCGTCCAGATTGTGCCGCGGCTACCCTTCTTCTTCTTCGCCGCCTGCTCGCCGACCACAGCGTCGGTCACCACCCCCTCCTCCTCGACCTCGGCACCGTCCTCATTGTCGTCCTCGTAGTACTCCTCATCCTCGTCGAACCCGTCGTCGTCATCCTCCGCCGGGCGTTGTCGTTGATGATGTCGTCCATGATATGGGCGGTCTCCTACACACAAGGAGCAAGGCCGGTAGCCACGACTCGTCTATGCACACGTCTATTGTACATGCCATGGCTACAAAATGCGGGTTCATACCTGCATGAGCTTCGGGGCGTCGGGAGTCATTCCGTCGATCACATGGGAGGCGCCCGCGTCGAATGAAAGGCTCCGACCGGCGGCCGTTTGGACGGCGGAATCTCTCCGCATCGCCGGCGAATTCAGATCGACGGGGTGGTTTAGATCCAGGCCACAAGAAGGGAAGATGACGTTGGGGTCGAAGCCGCCGTGATGCTGGCTGTCGCCGTACTCGGGGGAGAACCTGGTGCAAGGCGTGGCGGCGACGCTGTCGGCGAAGAAGGAGGAATTCGACGGCGAGCCGCCGACCTTGCATCGTAGAGTGGCGCTGCTCTCTTGGCTTCCTCCCAAGGCGAATGCTTGGTTCAAGGCGGCGACGGTCTTGTTCATGGCGGCGATCTTCCTTGCCGTCAATTGCGCCGCCGTGCCGAGCCGTTTCCTCTCATTCTGCTTCACGCGGCGCCCGGCACGACTCTGCCTGTCCAATCGGCGCCGGAGTACGTCGAGGTATGATAACCCATAAGTATAGGGAATCGCGTGTAGCCTTTTCGAAAAGTAAGAGTGTCGAACCCAACGAGGAGCTAAAGGTAGGATAAGTGTTCTCTCAAGTTCTATCAACCACTGATACAACTCTACGCACACTAAACGTTTGCATTATCTAGAAAATAAAACTACGGTAGCAATACGGATATGAGAGGTAGTTTTGCAAGATAATAAATACAAGAAAGTAAAAGTTAGTGCTGCAGCAATAAAGTACACTAAGTAACCATATACTAACAGTACCATGAGTGTGGAAAAGTGGTGGTAATTGTGGTGGCTTTGTCCAAGATTAATTAGTGAAGGTACTTGGTTCATTGTCTTCGATGCAGTTTTCTATGTGGGAGAGGCTAAATATACATGCACTCCACTACTTGGGATTACAAGTACTATATGATTGGATTGTTAGAAAGCATCCGCAAATACTAACAATGCATTAAGGTTTCCCCAACCATAGCCTTAAGTTCAAGGTCCTCTTACTCCCATACGTGCAACTAATCGGTTCGCGTTCTCAGGTTTCTGTCACTCCGGCAGAACTTCCCCCGCTTCGTTACAAATACTACCAACCCTAGGGTGTTTGATCCATGCGCGCACAAATATAATGGACACCAAAGGACAGCACCATATAGACATACAACTCTAATGAACCTCATGCATTCAATTAAGCAATCAAAAGACAAATAAACTACGGAAACATGATGTAAATCATAGGATAAATATTATAGCATCAAACACCATGTTTACATAGGACGGTACAGAGGTTTGTGGGAGGATGAACCACTGAATACAAGGAGGAGATGGTGATGGAGATGGCGGTGAAGACGGCGGAGAGGGGCAGCGCGGCGGCGGCGCCGGCGGTGCGGGGAACTCCTTTCCCCGCCGCCGGCAAGCTTGGGGAGCGCCGCCCCTTAGCCTCCCTCCTTCATGGCTTCTTGGGAGCCCTCCCCCATGGAGATGGGATCCATGGGGGAGGCAAAAACGTGGCTTTTGGTGGCTGAAATTCGTGGGTGGAGGAGTCCTCCACGAATTAGGTTTCCTCCCTTTATATATCTTCTCGGATTTCCGTCACCCCTTTTAGGGTTCCACCAAAACGGGCCTACAGGCCGCGTCCGAACTCCGATTGGGCTGATCTCGGGCTTAAAATCTTCGTATGGAAAATTGTGACAACTTTCGTAACAGCCAGGTCTCCATTTGACGTCATCTTCGAGGGTCAAACTGGCAAACTTCGTAAAAAGTTCTCAGACAGATTTCAGGAAAGTCCCAATTCGACTCCAACAAGGTTTCCTCTTGTATTCTTGATAATTTCTACACATCAAAGAGTAAAACAAGAACATTGTGCACTTTTGCAACTATTAGTAGGTTAGTCCAAATAAATAATAAACTTAATATAAAACAAGTGCTAAAAGCATAAAAATGGCATGAAACAATCAAAAATTATAGATACGTTTTGGACGTATCAACATCCCCAAGCTTAATTCCTGCTCGTCCTCGAGTAGGTAAATGATAACAAAATAATTTTTGATTGTAAATGCTATGATCAGGTCTTTAACAATTGCATGATGTATGGATAATAAAACTTAGCAATCATGTTTCCTAATGAAAAGTATCAACGAACTAAGAGCTTATAACATGAAATTTATAAACATCAACAAGATTGTAATGACCATAATAAAGCATGATAGAGTGGTATCTCGCTTGCCCTTAATTGTGGAGCAAAACATAAATGCCAAGGCACCTCTGAAGTTCAAGTGAAGACTAGATATAGAGATATCAAAGATAAAAGCATCATGGTTATACCTCAATTAATCGTATTCTGGGACAAGCACATTACACTAAGAACGACAGCTATGCTCTCGAAGAAGTGCTCAAAGAAAGGATGGTGACTCAACATAAAAATAAAAGATTGGCCCTTCGCAGAGGGAAGCAGGGATTAACACGTGCTAGAGCTTTTTGTTTTAAAAACAGAGGTAAAAATGTTTTGAGAGGTGTTTGTTAATTGTCAACGAATGGTAGCGGGTGAGAACAGTATTCTACCTGTCAAACGGACTTTTAAGAGCGGCTCCCATGAAGGACGTTATTTCTACCAGCAAGGCAGATCATCCCTCTTTCTCTTTGGTTTACACACATTCAGGTATTTCACTGTTTGTCATTGCTTACTGATGAATCAGGGCAAAAGTGTGAAGAGAATTAATTGGTTAAAGTTGTAATTAATTGGGACTGGGCACCCCGTTGCCAGCTCTTTTTGCAAGTTATTGGATAAGCGGATGTATATGCCACTAGTCCAGGTGTAAAAGTCCATTTGACAAATAGAATAAAGAATAACCACACTAATTCCTCATGAGCTAGTAAACATTGACACAAAAAGAGAAATATTTTGAAGGTTTTAAAGGTAGCACATGCAAATTTACTTGGAATGGCTTGAAATACCATGCATAGGAATTTTTTGGTGGACTCTTTGGGATAACTTGGTTTTAAGGATTTGGATGCACGAGCAGCATTCCCGCTCAGTACAAGTGAAGGCTAGCAATAGACTGGGAAGCGACAACCACGAGAGCGATAACGGTCATAATCATGCTTGCGACAAAATAAAATTAACGGAGGCATAAAAACGATACTAAAACTCTGAGGCAAAATAGATCATCAAGGCTTAATTGACTTTTATTTTTCAGTCATAACATGTGTGAGCATGTGCCAAGTCGATTCAAGTGAATTATTCAGAGGAGGATACCACAATACCATACCATCTTATGAACAGGACAATGCATGTTGATATCAAAATAACATAATATGCACTATTAGCTAGTTGAGACTAACCATAAGAAAACATAAACTACTAAACAGTATTATTCACACATCATTTTTAAGTTTCAACAAGTAATCCATTAACCAAGTAAACATTGAAAACAGAGGATAAATAAAATATGTGACGATCCACTTATTAATGTAACTGGTGTTTGATGCTAAGATAAATAGATAATAAAATACAGCCGCTTCAAGTTTAGTTAAGTTCCTATGTTGCTCAAAAAACAAAGTTTAAAGGTTTGCAAACCGTGGGGTTATTGATGAAGAGGGATGCGGGGACATCCCCAAGCTTATGACTTTGGTAATTCTTCAATATTCCATAGTTTGGTGTTCCTTCATTCTCTGTGAAAAAACTTCAACACAAAAACTTTCCCATTCTTTTCTGCGGTTAGACATTAGTACAATAGATAATATTTCCCAAGTGCTACTATTAAACCAAATAAAATTTTGTTTTTAAGTTACAGAAAGGTTGCTTAAATGGCCAACTTATAAATGAAAGGTAAGAACCATTAAAAATCAAATGAAAACGAAAAGAGGCCACTCTTGCAACAAAAGTCAGAATCTGTCCAGAAAAACAGCAGCTGGAAAACGCAATTTTTAGGTGCACTTAAACATGCCCGAAATTTTAGCCAATTTTTGTACATGCAGAGGATTAGGTGCTACAACATCAGTAATTTTTTCGTGATTTTTAGAGCTTCCAGTAAAATATGAAAAATCGCGCAATAAGCAGTAGATACCGAAAACAGAAAATCACTTTTTACATATGTATCAACTAAGCTAAATGGATAAAACTTGGTACTTTATTTTTGATAAACTAAGAAACCAGAGGCTAAGCAAGACCTAAACATGCTAGCTACAGCAAGGAAAACTCTAAATAAAAATCAAAAGTAAAACCCAAATAAAATTAAAATAAAGAACCAAACAAAGAAGCAAAACAAAAGAAAATATTTTTGTTATTTTGAATTTATAAGTGAAAGTAAAGAAGCAATCGAAACCAAATAAGGAGCCTAATAAAACTAAAGAAGGTAAAACCAAGACATATAAAAGCAATTATAATACAAGTTAAGACAATACATATCATGTGGACGGGTAATATAGAGTATGAACGAGACAACCTCATGTTAGTTGATGAATAGGGGGATGACTCGGGCATCCCCAAGCTTAGATGATTGTATCTTCTTGAATATGTTCTTGGGATGCACCTACACATCCCCAAGCTTGAGCTCTTGCGTCTTCTTATTCATCTCATATCACCATATTGATTAGATCTTATAAGCTACATCCACATAAAACTTCACAAAAAGTAGGGTTAGTACTCATTAAATAAAATCCACTCATGTTCAAGCATTGACAAGTTTTATAATTTTTACTCAACATTAGCCACTGTATATACTAAGGTGTTCATGATTTCCGTTGTCCGTCGAAAAACTAATGAAACTAACAACACCAAGTACAATATTGAATAAACAAAGAAATCTGTCAAAACTGAACAGTCCGTAAAGATGGCATTCAACGAGATAGTTAAGTAGCTCAAATCGAAAAACTTTAGTCTAATGAAAGAAAGATAATAATCTCAGGTTTATGCACAAAAATTTTCAAGTCAAAATACTATTCTGAGATTTATCACGATTTTATTTACAGAGAAGCACAAAATCTGTCTAAACAGAACAGTCAGTAAAGATCGAATTTTTCGACCTATCTACGTACCTTAAATCAGAAAAAGTTAGTCTAATGAAAGAAAGCTAATAAGCATCACTTTGCACTCAAGAAATTTCAGATCAAGATCACGTTCTGGTGATTTTAAACATTTAATACGGTGGAGCACAGAAAATCTGTTTCTGGACAGCAAAGTAAAACTATCAACTTTCAATTAACTAAAGACTATAATTAGCATTTTATTTTTATGTACAGAGGTATATACACAATATTTACAATATTTACATGTTTTTAATGAAAAGCTTCCATGGAAAGATTTGTTTTGGTTTCATAGGCATGAACACAAGTGTTCAAGGTCGACCCCCATTTAACCATTACTCATCTTTCCAATCACTTTTCTTTTTGAAAACGTTTTTAGATAACAACTACACCTAATTTTTTTTGTAATTCGCATTCCCTATCCATAGTAAGATAAAGAACAACTTAATACTGAAAATAAAAACTACTTAGAGATAAAGCAAACAAGTGCACACAAGAACATTAACCTACGCTATGGCTCCCCGGCAACGGCGCCAGAAAAGGTCTTGATAACCCACAAGTATAGGGGATCGCGTGTAGCCTTTTCGATAAGTAAGAGTGTCGAACCCAACGAGGAGCTAAAGGTAGGATAAGTATTCTCTCAAGTTCTATCAACCACTGATACAACTCTACGCACACTAAACGTTTGCATTATCTAGAAAATAAAACTACGGTAGCAATACGGGTATGAGAGGTAGTTTTGCAAGATAATAAATACAAGAAAGTAAATGTTAGTGCTGCAGCAATAAATACACTAAGTAACCATATACTAACAGTACCATGAGTGTGGAAAAGTGGTGGTAATTGTGGTGGCTTTGTCCAAGATTAATTAGTGAAGGTACTTGGTTCATTGTCTTCGATGCAGTTTTCTATGTGGGAGAGGCTAAATATACATGCACTCCACTACTTGGGATTACAAGTACTATATGATTGGATTGTTAGAAAGCATCCGCAAATACTAACAATGCATTAAGGTTTCCCCAACCATAGCCTTAAGTTCAAGGTCCTCTTACTCCCATACGTGCAACTAATCGGTTCGCGTTCTCAGGTTTCTGTCACTCCGGCAGAACTTCCCCCGCTTCGTTACAAATACTACCAACCCTAGGGTGTTTGATCCATGCGCGCACAAATATAATGGACACCAAAGGACAGCACCATATAGACATACAACTCTAATGAACCTCATGCATTCAATTAAGCAATCAAAAGACAAATAAACTACGGAAACATGATGTAAATCATAGGATAAATATTATAGCATCAAACACCATGTTTACATAGGACGGTACAGAGGTTTGTGGGAGGATGAACCACTGAATACAAGGAGGAGATGGTGATGGAGATGGCGGTGAAGACGGCGGAGAGGGGCAGCGCGGCGGCGGCGCCGGCGGTGCGGGGAACTCCTTTCCCCGCCGCCGGCAAGCTTGGGGAGCGCCGCCCCTTAGCCTCCCTCCTTCATGGCTTCTTGGGAGCCCTCCCCCATGGAGATGGGATCCATGGGGGAGGCAAAAACGTGGCTTTTGGTGGCTGAAATTCGTGGGTGGAGGAGTCCTCCACGAATTAGGTTTCCTCCCTTTATATATCTTCTCGGATTTCCGTCACCCCTTTTAGGGTTCCACCAAAACGGGCCTACAGGCCGCGTCCGAACTCCGATTGGGCTGATCTCGGGCTTAAAATCTTCGTATGGAAAATTGTGACAACTTTCGTAACAGCCAGGTCTCCATTTGACGTCATCTTCGAGGGTCAAACTGGCAAACTTCGTAAAAAGTTCTCAGACAGATTTCAGGAAAGTCCCAATTCGACTCCAACAAGGTTTCCTCTTGTATTCTTGATAATTTCTACACATCAAAGAGTAAAACAAGAACATTGTGCACTTTTGCAACTATTAGTAGGTTAGTCCAAATAAATAATAAACTTAATATAAAACAAGTGCTAAAAGCATAAAAATGGCATGAAACAATCAAAAATTATAGATACGTTTTGGACGTATCAAGGTCCCAATCCTCCTGCCTCATCTCCTCCGGCTTCTCCTTGGGCGGGGGGTCTTGCGCTTGTCGCCCAGCGTCTTCCCCGCCGCCTTCGTCTTCGCTGCCCCTTGGCTGCCGGCGGCGCCATGGAGCCGCCGCGGCGCGAGGGTTTTTCTTTTGGCGGAGAGATGGCGGGGAAATGCGATTTTTGTGGACGAATTGGGGGAAGCCGGCGCTTATTGGGATCGCCGTCTCACTGCCAGGCGTGGCCCGCGCGTCGGAGGCCGACGTGGCGTCGCGTTTCCTTCCGTCCGGGGCCGCCCCAAGCCTCCCCAAGTTGAGGGCGTGGGCTGGGCGCGCCGGACACAAAACTGGGCCGCGTCGGACCGAATTCGCGTTTGGGCGTCGCGAGTGGGGGCGATTTTGTGTCCGACACGCTCCAAAGGCGTTTGGGCGGCCGTTTGGACGCCGCGAGTGGAGATGCTCTGATAATCTCTCAACCTTTCGAAGGTGTCAAATGAGATAATTTCTCACATGCTTCATGCCAAGCTAGAATTTTTAATTTAACAACACCCATTTGACATTTTCATCACATAACTACGTAAGCATCACTGGATACAAGAATACATTCAACGACAAACCGGCAATGTGACAAATCACCAAGTTGCTGATTATGCAAGGTTAGTAGCCAAACCACTCTTACTACTTCAGCTCTTAACCACAAGAGGAGAATTAGCATGCATACCAGTGCATAAGACACAAAGGTCATTTCAGGCAGTGATGATATCATGGAACAGTGTCACTGCAAATCCGAAGCTATATCATGTGATAAGATACTTTGAACCTGTTTGTGTTTCAATAAATGGTTGGGTGCATCGTCTAGATGCAGAGTTCGGGACACCCCATTTCTAAAAAAAATACAAAAAATATCATTTCTTAAGTTAGCCGACATGCCTCCTCAAAAGGGGTTGAGAAAGGGAACCAATGCAAGGAGGTACGGGGTGGGGTCATATACAAAGCTCCAGCAAGCTGTCATAGTTACGAATACTATCATGTTATGGGAAAGGTGCCCCATAAACTTGAACTCGTGGATTCGAAGACCAAAAGGAAGAGTGACCAAAAGGAAGAGTTGTCGAAGTTGGATCTTGCTGTGGGACAAATGCCCCAACGCTGACGACCTTCTAATGTATCTAGCACCATAATCTACATCATCATCATCTCCAATTGCCTCATGAAAAGCTGCATAACAAAAAGGGTATGATCAATAATTGTGTTAACCTACCCGCCAACAAAAATAAGTTGTGTTAACCAATTAGGGATGCAAAATATACATTGTTAATCAACGAGTTTTGATCTGATTTTATCCATATTTTTTCACGAAAATCTTTTAAGAACCAGCCTGCAAAAACAACCACCTGCATCTTAATTCACTACATATACATGTCAAACATTTTCAAGCTTCTAAACTACACAAAAACTTAACTATTGATTTATGTTGTTCGATGTCAATTGCAGCCTCCAATAACCGTATCTACATGGCAGTACACTCAAAACTAAATGAATCATGTAAAATGCAACGCTATCTTGTTATGATGTAGCAATTGTTCTTGGCCAGTATTCATAACACTAAACCTAGAAGATCATTGACACACATTTATATCAGAGCAGTGACTTCGGTCACATGCCATTCAGTTTTTCTCCCCTGGTGTCGCTGCTTAATTATTTGTACATCGCTACAAAATAAAATTTAGGAATCTGGTACTTCTGTGCCATGTTCGCAAAGATGTATTGTTTTAACATTGTTTAAAAGTTATTTTTTCTTAATGTTATTTTTTGTTTTTTGTAAGTAAAACAGTATCATTTGCAGTTCTTGAAGTTCAAGCAGAAACATAAGGAATAAATAAACGGTTCCCAAACTTACCCATTTCGACTAAAGGCCGCGCTAGAGCGATTCCTCCCTGCCGTGCCGCTGCCCGACTGCGCCGACCCGGAGCTAAGGAAATCCGAGGTTGATCTCTTCCTCTGCCGGGAGGCTAACAAGCGGCCGCCGTTCCGGGAGGAGGTGGCCTCGTCGCTCCGGCCGCCACGGCAAGCGGGCGACGCGTGGTGACACGAGCTCGGGTGGGATGTGGAGCACGGCAGGTCCTCCTGGAAGAGACAGATCGGCATTTGCATCAGACGATGTGCTTGCATAAATTTTTTCAACAAAAAATGACATTTTCATCGTAAACTGCAAGTGTGGCTCTATATTTTCATCCGTGATTGTGAGGGAATCGTGCCAATTTGACTTACAATGACGCGATTTTCCAAATTAAAAGAGGCATAATGGCAGAGAAACTAAATCAAGAAACAGGGTCGAGATAAAAGCGGCACCTTTGCGCACTCGGCGGCGTTCGGGGCGGCCTCCCGGCTGCTGCTAGACGTGGAGCTAGCGACGGGCGGCGGCGTTGCCTCCGCGTCATCCGCCCAGGGCACGACCTGGTTCTCCCCCTCCCCCTCCTCCTCCTCCTCGTCGTCCTCGATCATCTCCTCCTCGTCCTCCTCGCCGTCGCCACCTCCGGTCATCCCGTCGCCGCCGCGGCCGCGGCCGACGCAGAGCTCGCAGATGGACGCGGTAGGCCCCAGGCGCGGTCCCGCGGCGCGCCACGGCGTGGGGCGCGCGCACCCGCGGCAGAGCAGCGCTCGCGCGTGCCTCGCCACGAGGAAGTTGGCGCCGTGCACCTGCGCGTCGCAGCCCCAGCAGAGCGTGGCGTCGTCGGCGTCGCAGTACACCCGCGCCGCCGCGCCGCAGAGCTCGCACGGGCCCTTCCCCTTCTCCTCACCTCCAGCTCCGACCGCCGGCGACATGATCGCTCTAGTACGTCTTCTCTTCTCCCCACCTTGCCCGGTCCTGACTTCGCTATCTCTCGCTCGCTCGTCGCCACAAGATCTTTTTCTCTCTCGCTCTTGGGTTGTTTTTTGTTGGTTTCTTTCTTTCTTTTTCTCTCGGCCGCGAGTACTTGTAGACAGAGAGAAGGGAGAGAGAATTTTTCCTGCCTTGTGTGTGTGTGGTGACTGGTGGGTAGGTTGTGAGGCTGCTGTTTGTTGGGTCCGTATTTCATACGAGAGGTTCTGAACTTCCAACCAAAGGATCCTCTACGGATGCTTCTCCTGGCCCTCAGGCCTCCATGTGGACAATCGCTGATTTAGTGGCCTCTCGTTTCTTGGCTCACATCCTCCAATCATAATTTTCTTATACTTACTGTGGGATTGATCAGGCTTAGTTGTATATGCATTATTAAACTAACTGAATTTCCATGCACGGTTACTTACTTCGGAGTTTTCAAGAAGAATGTGCTGTTTAAGTCGCTTACAAAACCATGTAACTTTGTTTTCAAGTATTCTTTTTTGACTATGTAAGGTTCACTTACTTACAGGGGCGGCGCCACTACCGGGGCGAGGAGGGGCGGTCGCCCCGGCTCCCCTGGGGCGGAGCAGGCACCCCTCTTTAGCCCTCTAGCGGCTGCTGGCGGCGGCGGCGCCATTGACGTCCTGGAGAGTGGAGAAGAGCTTCGCTCTGTTTTTCTGGAACAGAGCACGAACGCGAACAGGTAGGTAGGTGGACAAGCGGACGACGGGACGAGGCCTGTTTAGCGACGCCAAATTCCCCATCGTGAGACCAGACCTAGCTCCAGCCTCCAAACTGCTCGATTCGTCCCCAAATTCCCCATCGCGACGCCGCCCAGTCCGCCGCCGACCCGCCGCCCGCCCCTGGCCGACGCTGACCCGCCGTTTTCCAGAACGCCGCACGCCTCATTCCTCAAGCTCCGGCTACGGCCTCCTCATTCCTCAAGCTGAGCGCCGCGCGCCGCCGATGGACGTGGACGATGAGGATGCCTGGCTTGCCGTAGTGGCGCAGGAGGAGGAAAAACTAGAAGAAGAGGAAGCGGCAGCAGCAGCACAGACATTGGCGGCGGCAAGAACGAGCAAGCGGGCGCGCGACTCCACGGCCGACAACGAGCAACACGAACAGCAGGTTATGTATCCCCTTTGATTTCAGTTATCTGTATCAGTTTTGAAGTCTAATGTAATAGAGCAGAACACTAAATTTTGATAATGTAGGAACCTGAAACTCCATCTTACATGTGCTCACAAATTTGTCATATGTTGTAGGTGTCTCTTACATATTGGGATATCATATGTTGGCTGCCAATTGTCCTCCCTGCTCAATTTCCCAACTATTTAATATTATCAACTATTTGTATGACTACTTTTGTTACCTTCAAACATATTTAGTGAGCTATAATATTATGAGAGTTCAACTTATTTATATAATTATTTCCGTACAATTGTAGGATTACATGTGTTGTCAAAAAAAAAATCGCCGGTGGCACAACCTTTGATAGTTCGCCCCCCTCATCTCAATTCCTGGCTCCGCCACTGCTTACTTAGGTATAATTCCTACAAAACGAACACATTTTCATTGCACAAAACACATGCGTATGCCGTTACGCTGTTTTCTTAGGAACATGCATATGCTTATGATTCGCATTTATCTAACGCAAACACTCTGCACAATTTGTAATCAAACTTTCAAAAAAGCTTAATACATACTGTATATGCCTAGAAAAAGAACTTCTAGAAACTGGTAAGAGTATTTTCGTAGCACAGTGGGTGGATTGATGTGAAATTGAACTGGTAGTCCTTGTTCATAATCACTATCATAATCGATTGCGAACAGTACAATGTGAGTGAGGATGAATGCGATGGTCGGTCACGCAGCAGCCAAGAGATGGTTCGTCTTGGAGCATCCTGTATCGCCAGCAAAGGACAGCGACAGCAGCCAAGAGCACCATTTTCTGGAAATGGAAATAATAGTTCTTATTTACCGTGTAGGAATACTACTCCTACTTGTGTTTTAACGCCATCGTAAAAAGAAAAAGTAACATGAAAGAGAGGGAGGGAGGAAACGTGGGGCTGCAAATGGGGGGAGTGGCGAGGAAGCGAGCGAGGAGAGCCACAAGCTGCTGGCCAAGAGATCCACCCGCACCTCGTTCTCCACCCCACATCGCATCATCCCTCTCCAGATATTTTCCCCACTCCCCTCTCTCTCCTGCTGTCCACATCCCCTTCTTCTCATCCACCCACTTGCTAGTTTTCTTCTTCTACACCCACTGCTCCGCGTACTCCGATTCGTGCTAACCTATTCTCCACTAGCAAAGTATTATCACTTCCCTTCACAATGAACTGATATCCTAGCACGTAGTACCGTGGAAAAGTCATTTTGCCTCCCGAGTAACACTGCTCTCTTTTTTTAATAAAAAAAATATTTAAAAGTTTTAGAAAAATCCAAAAAAAAAACTCCGGCATGTTCTCAATGATACATACTAATAAGAAATCTTTTATATTATAATCTACACAAAATAACAAATTTTGGAAAATTGAAACAACTATACTCAGATATGCACATTTCTCATTTTTTGTGTAGCTCAAATTATAAAATATTTCGTATTATGATTTTTGCACACATATAGAATACATCATTGAGAACATGTATGTTTTTTTTCATATTTTTTGTAACTTTTAAATATTTTTAATTTTTTCAAACAAATTGAGCACTGGTGCTCAGGAGTAAGAAATGTTCACTCGTAGCAGTACGGTCCAATTTTCTACTAAGAAATTGATAATTAAAAGTGATGTTTATGACGGTAAACAAACATTCAAACTCAGTAACTCACGCCTGCTACTTCTATGACTTCAGGTTCAGGAAACAGTGAATATATACGGCACATGTAATGATCTTTTTCAGGGTGTACTTTGCTTTTGGTGCACATAGCAGCTGCAGTACGGTATTCGGTTGCTCCCGTTTAGCTTTTGCCAGCTTCCACACCCCATCCGCTTCCTTCCGCGTCATCGAATTAACCATAGCGCAGCGCAATCTTTTCCTGGCTAGGAGGGGTCTGATCCGGATTCGCTCCAAGTTGATGGCACCGACTGGAGCTTTACAGCCACAGAAATGGGCCGTACTCCACTCCATGTATCGCTGCTGAAAACCTCTCGCCCATGCTCGCTCACCAGGCCAAAACGACAGAAAAGATAAGCCAGATACTAATGCATCAGAGCATCTCCACTCGGGCGCCCAAACGCCCGTCCAAAACCGTTTGGAGCGTGCCGGAGACAAAATTGCGCCCACTCGCAGCGCCCAAACGCGAATTCGGTCCGGCGCGGCCTAGTTTTGTGTCCGGCACGCCCAGCCCACGCCCTCAACTTGGGGAGGCTTGGGGCGGCCCCGGACGGAAGGAAACGCACGCCTCCGACGCGCGGGCCACGCCTGGCAGTGACACGGCCACGCCCGGCCGTGGTCAAAGGCGTCGTCAGAGGCGCGTGCCGCGTGGCGACGCCTCGTTTTCACGGCCGGCGGGCGGCCAGTGAGCCGTCGCGTCCTCTGCTCGCCGGAGTGAATGCGGCACGCCTTTTCGAGGCGAGCGGCGTTAATGCCACCGCTCTCCGGCAGCCATAAAACGGCTTTGGGCGCTCTCCACTCATCGCCACTCTCGCCCTCGCCTCGCCGTTCTCTCTCCCTCACCTCGCCGCTCCTTCTCCACTCGAAAACCGCCGCCGCTCTCCTTCTCCATGGCCGGCACCTGGAGGCGCACCGGCGGCGCCGCGGCCAACGGCTTCGCGCCGCGCACCCTGCTCAAGGAGCAGACGGAGGCGCCGTGCGACAACGGCTATCCGGTGCCGCCGTATATGCGTGTTTGCCACGGGTTCGTCATCGGCGTCAACGGCGTGCCGGTGATGAAGCCCCTGACACGGGCGAACCGCGGCTTCACCGCCGCGGTTAACACGCACTACTGGCGTGACCTGACGCCGGAGCAGCGTCAGGACCCGCGCTGGGATCCGCGGAACCCGGCCAACCATGGCCGGTACGAGGCGGCGTTCCAGCGCGCCTACGAGGAGGACTTCAACCGCTGGGACGGCCCCGGCCCGGCGCCGACGGACAAGAACGTCGCCGGGCGCGAGGCGTTCTAGAGCGTGCCCGGGCGCACGCTCCAGTTCGTGATGAACCACATCGCGAACGGCGGCTCGCTCCTGACGGCGGCGCCCGCCCCTGCTCCGGCCGCCTGGGCACCACTGCCACCTCCGGCCAACCAGTGGGCGCCGCGTGCGACGTCGTTCTCGTCGCGCTCCACGGCGTCCTCGTCGCGGGCGTCGTCCTCGCGCTCGTCCTCCTCTCTGCTAACGCCGAAGCCGGAGCAGATGAAGGTGAAGGCGGAGCCGGAGCACTCGCCGTTCATGGCGGAGCTCATAGTGGGGTAGGCGGGGACGGACGACGACGCCATTGCGGCGGCCGTCAAGGCCGCGTCGATGGACGACGTGCCGCGGCTCGACGGCCCCTCGGCCTGCGCCTAGTCGGCGCGCGACACCGCCAAGGAGAAGGGCGTGCCCTTCTTCGACCTCACCGTCGACGACGGCCCAGGACCGAGCCGCGTCAAGGAGGAGGACGACGGCGGCGCGTGGACCGGCGGCGCATGGAGCAGCGGCGGCGTGAAGGAGGAGGACCCCTACTACGCCTTCAGGCGCCGCTACCGGGGCCAGTAGATTAGGTTTAATTTTTAAAATTTCATTCGAATCTGTAAAATTTTCTAACTTTTGAATGAAAATCGCCGAAATTTAAGTTTACAAAAAAAAATATTTGGGCGCCGCGAGTGGGGAGCGACAGCGCCCAAATGGGCAAGGTAGTCCGGACGGCACCCAAAGGGCCTGTCCGGACGGCCTTTGAGCGCCCATTTGGGTGCCACGAATGGAGATGCTCTCAATGCATGCATGCTTGCTTTGTCATTAGTGTTCCTTTGCTAGACCCATACCAGGAGTTTGCTCACTGCAAAAAATGAATGTTTTCTCTACAATATTGCATCATCTTCACCGGCACCCAAGCCGAAATGGGATCCGACTCAAAAATCGATCTTAACGGCACCCTCATAGTCATATGTCTAGATCGATCAAATAGTTGTTTGTTTGAAACCTATGTTTGCTTTGCTAAATTAAAGCCAGGCAATTATCTATAAAAAAATGTCTGGCACTAAGGTTAACCTTTATGGTTGGATGCTGGCTCGAGGGCATCGGACAAGGCCTTCGACAGGCAAGTCTCGTGTGTCATAGACACGCGCTCGGTCAGCGTGATTAATGGCTACCTGCAGGAGGCCGGTCCACAAGTAATGGTGACCACTTCGTCGGGTTCCAGCATCTGCATCAGGCGATTTGACGGCGTTGCGTCTTTCCCACGCGTAGTATTAGCATCAGTGCAACCGTCACTTGGCCTCCCCCTCATTGCCTCCCTTCTTCTGCTCGCCTCCATCTCTCTTCGACATTCCCTTCCGTCGTCGACCATACATAGGCACCACCGCCGCCATGGATTTAAATAGGAAGTGGCTCTCATGACACGAGGCCACCGAGTTAGCTGAACACGACATTCGCGCGCCGCCGAAGGCGATGTTGCCGAAAATCTTTGCCATCAGCTTGGGTGGGGTGTCCGGGCGACTAGTCCCCACAGGCTTCAATGTCGTGTGTGAGATCCACCGCCGCAAGCAGTAGTTATGGTTGTGGTTGGACCCGTTGTATTATACCGATATCTGGCCCACATTCTTCCGCGTGGAGCGAGAGGCAACGCCGCTCCATCGGCAAACATCCATCACCAGAGAACAATGTTGTCGAACGAACGCACGTTCCTGGTTAGTGGTCGACAGCGCCGTCTAGGGCGTCCTCGAGGCTGCGGGCAAAAGCGGCCCCTCGTAAACCGGCATCATTGACATTGCGTCCAACTTCGAATCCGGCGAGGCGCCACGTAGGTTTAGAGGCAGAGGGTTTAGTATTGGTTTTAATTTCGTTCGAACTATTATAAAATATATAGGATGAATAGTAACCTTTTGCTCTATATGCGATCTCATGTTTTTTGGTTTGGGGTGTCGCCACAGTACCATTGTTGTTGGACATCGTAGATCAGACACATTTTAGAGAATGTCGGATGAAACATCGAAGGTGTCGGTACAGACGTTGGTATATGCTAATCCTCCGATCGAAAATGGTGGACACATAATAGGGATCACTATTACACTAAAATATGTATAGATTCATCTATATTTAAAAATATGTATCAATCATTCCTGATCGGAGAGCGTAGAAAAGAAAATGCTACCCGAATAACCAACGCGTATGTGTAGACAATTCTATTTGTCGTAATTCGTAGATGCATCGGTAGCTGAGAGTTGCGATGCGAGTACCGAGAGTTTGGTCCCAGCTGGCAGACGTGTCTACATTCGCGCTCGACGGTGGCCACACACACAGGTTGCCCCGCGGCGAAAGTGCATCCCGGCGCCGTCAGATCGTGATCGAACGGCGAAGGGAGGCGCTGCCGAAGTAGTGGTCGCGGTTGCGTCAGCCGTGAGGGCACGAGGGACGTGTGGCTGCGGAAGAGGATCGGTAGGGGCCCGTGGGCCACGTGACGGCCGCGTGCAACCCACGCTTCCATGGCGGCTGTATGGCCGCCGCGTGGGGGTTGGACCCAGAGGAGTCCGTTTCCTACTGCTTGTTTAGTTTTGTTTTCTCCTTCACTACCTTTCCATCCGTTCTCACCTGTTTCCCCGCCGGAGTAACCGAGCCACCAACCGCTGCTCTGCTGGTCAGTGGAAGCAAAATGCCCGGTTTATTATGGTTCGAATTTATTCCATGGAATTTCTTATCATGTGGTGGCCAGCTCTGCTCTAGATCATTCAGTTTGTAGATATTACTAAGTATATCAAAGACACGCAATTCTGCGCTCTCTCCACGCTCCGGTCACTGTAGAAGATACAGCGTTGAACAGTGTCCGCGGCATTTTTGCAAAAAAGTCCCTCCACTTTCCAGAAATTACGAACCAGTCCTTGCGTATATAAAACCAACCCGTAGCCACGAAAACCCTAATCCCCATTTCCATTCTCCTCCGATTCAGTCGCTCGCGAGAGAGGCGGCGCCACTCCGCCGCCGCCGCACAACTCCCCGGCCCGTGCCGTCCTCCAGCCCGGCCGCCCGCACCGCCGCCAGCCCCGGCCGCCCGCGTCGCCCTCCAGCCCCGGCCGCCGGCGCCGCTCTCCATCCTCGACCGCCGCCGCCGCCCCGACCTGTCCTTCCTCCTCCACGGGAGCCTTCCTCGCTAGGAGGCGCGTGTGATGGCGTCATCGCCAACAGGCGCGTGCGGATGGTGGCCGGTCGACGGCACCCCATCGCGTGCGGATGGCGCGCGGGATCGATACCAGAAGGCGGCTGGTCGACGGCGAGCTCCCCCACCGGCCGCACCCGTCCCTGCACGTTTCGCACCGGCCGCTACCGTTCCCGCCTCCCTACCAACCTCCGCCCTCCTCACCATGCACACCAAGCTGAGGCGAATGACCTCCCGGGGCAGCAGCTCGAACACAACGACCAGCTCGCCCTCAACGACCAACGCAGACCAAGCATGACGACCAGCCGGGGAAGCTGCTCAACTGGACGTCCATGTGTTGCAGTAGCTGGACCAGCACGCCCGCTCCCTTCTCCTTGACCTTGGCTGCATCAGATCCGGCTCGACCACAAGGATCACAAGGAGGAGGAGTTCATCCTCAAGTTGCAGTCAAAGGTACAATTACTAGATTTATGTGATGTTGTTATATGCTGGGTTTACAAATGAGATGACTGTTTGTATTATATGCTAGGTTTACAAATGAGATGACTGTTTGTATGTGATATTTGCAAAAAAAAAAGATGATTAGGTATGTGAAATATGCAAATTAGATGTGAGATATGCAAATTTTTCAGATTGTATGTATATTAGATTTGCAGATTAGATGATACTATGGCAGAATTATAAAATTTCTAATTTTTCCTTGCAAATGGGAGGATTTCGTGTATGTTACACACATTATTTCGTATGGCAGCACCATATGCATCGTCGAATGTGCTTATATGTAAGTTATTTTATTGTGAAAATAGATGGAAAGTCAATTTGGGATGACCATTACACCATTAGAAACTCCAATTAAATAGTTAAGAAAATAATGTGATAGTTAGTAAATTTGTTATGTTTTAGTGTCACTTCTTTTGCATTTCAAATTGTCACATCCTTTATGGTTAAATGTTCAGCTAAGAGAGTAGATGAAAGATGAATAAGAGGATCCCGACGCCCACACGCATTCTTGCTGCCGAACAGTGGACACGGAGTTGCAACCTCGCCTCCCTTTAGCATCTTGACTCTTATATCTCTTACTATTTCATCTCTCCAATATATTTGTTATTCCTGTGAGATGTTAGCTATTTGCTTCTAAAAGACCAATGTTTCAATACACATGTATATGGGCCAGTTCTAATAATAAAAAGTTGTTGTGCATAGGAGGCCATGGCAGAAAAACAAGAGCGTCGCAATGGCATAGCAAGAAACAGGGAAGTACAAAAGGTTATGACAATCATGGCAGTGAAGTCCACGTATTGAAGTTCTATAGCTGAAATCTAAAAGACATCTTGCAGTACTAAATAATGTATTATTTATCCAATTCCTCACTTCTGAAGCTTTTGTTGCAAAAACAGGAAAAGCAAGGTTCTGAATCTGAAGATTTGCATATTGTAAGCAAGGTACTCGATCTGAAGATTTGCATATTCTTTCATAAATATATTTCGTGCTTTGAATCCTGGATAGGGGAATTCTTTACGCTATCTTGCTAAATTATACAGTGGGCACTTTGTCATCCAATTTTTTTGGTTATATGATACGTTGTTTGCATTTTTTGTGTGAATTGGATACTGGATGTGGTTCAAGTACAGTTGTTAATTGCTTTAAGATGAGGCATTAATCTATTAATGTGCTGTTATGTTATCATGACGGTGGTTACATTATTTGCCTCCGGTCTCCTTTCAAAAAAAAATATTGCACCATTTGTTAAATAATTATGAAGTAACTATAAGCGATTGTGATATTCAGGATACACAGTGTGATGTCAAACTTTGCTTTAATTTATATGGTTGAATAAAAAAGGTATTTTCGATCTTCTCGACAGCTATTATTTCTTACCTACTCGACATCTGCACAATATTTATGCTAATGGTCAAATCAGTTGTTAGTACCTTGCTTGCTAATCATTCATTTTATTGATTCGACCTTGACTGCATGCACCTACATATATAACTTATTATAATTGTTACACATGTATTAGCTTTGAAACGAATCATGATTGTAGATATTATATCCAAGAAGACACTTGCTCTTTTGTATATATGAAATTTGGCACGATAATTTTTGGTACGATTCTTTCTACATTTCTCTTGAGTAATCTCTGCTGATTTTTCAAGTCACTGAAATTAAAGATAAGATCATTAGGACGCACAGATAATTTGGTGCTAAATTTTACTCCACAAATGAAACTAATTTCGGGATAGTCTACATATCCCTCGAGCTAACACCCCGGCGGCTGTGGCCTGGCGCATATGGTTTGTCGTCAGCTCCTGTGAAGAAGAGAAGACGAGGACACTATCTAGGTTATTGAAATGCCATCTATAACATGTTGACCTGCTACAGTACCTTTTTTGGTTATGTGCATCAATGCTTAGTAAGGTTTGCCATTCATTTCATGTTGGTCGATGATGGATAGGGCGCTCGTTTCCTTTTGCCGCCGCTGAGATCCACGGGTCGGTGCCGCACATCATGATGAAGGTGTCGCCGCGGAGCTGGACAAAGTCACTGCCCGGGCACCGCCGTGCTTCCCACTGCTGTATATTTTTGTGTTCGTCGATTTTTATTTCCTCCTTCCTTCTGTCCAGTGAAGTGGGTGAGCTGATTTGGGGCTTTTCCTTTTTTTCCATGCAACGATTGGAAGGCGAGCGTGCGGAACTGAAGCATCCAATCTACTCCCCGCTATTTTGCTTTGGTAACTGGATTCTTTGATTTTGTTATAAGTAGTGGATCACTACATTATATAATACTTTCTAATTGACTGATTTTATCTATTTTTGATTTCTCCATAAATAAAACTGAAATATACAGGAGTGGGTGATTGAGTATAGGCCTCTAATTCACATTTTCTTTGTTTTAGTTAAGATGGGAATTATACAGGACATGCCTTTTTATTTTCATATATGATCTCTACTACGTGAAGTCCGAGTTTATATCACAACAGGTCTTCCATTGTAGAGTTGCTATCTTTAGTTAACGGAATAGAAATATACAATTTATTTCACTAGGAATGTGCATAAATGTTAAGCAGAAGTATGTTTTATCTCACAGTGAGGTTCACAATGAGATATCAATACTTTTAGAAAGAGCAATATTCTTGCTCGATACAGTGTTTCTTATTACATTTGTACTACAAGATATCAGTATTTACTCTAAAGGTCAGAAATACTTTTAAAAAGAGCAAATACTCTACATTGAAATATCATTTTCTGAACTACACCGTGCAGGTTTGTTCCATTCAGCAGGTCGATGGTGTTTTGGTTCATTTGTCGATGTTCATCCTTTGGTTTCTCAAATGACTGAAATCCAAATATTACATTACTTTACAATCAAGATGTCAGATGTAGTTTATGTTGTCCATGTAGCTCTTTCTATGTTAACTATTTCTTATTTTTTTTTTTGTATTGGGTGTTTTACAGGACACAAAAGCATAACACAGATAATAGATCATGCTATTTATCTTACCATATTGGTGTATCTGTATACAGTATGTACATGTCTCCTTTTGACATTTTCTGTTATGTTCTGATGTGGTACATATTTGATGCCATGTTTCTGTCATGTAGAACATAGATATGAAGTAAAGAGAAGATTGACACTGGATTTAATGAGTTGGAGGAATTTGCAAGAGGGGATGGTGAGCTCGAGGCCTATGAGGTATTAAAAACTGATGATAAGATAGCCCTTGAGCGATAAAACTGATGAAAGCAAAGCTACCAACAGAAGAATTTTAAGAATCCGAAACATATACAGTGTTGCGTTGAGTGATTGACCTGGTGAGTGGCATTTTCTATGGCAGGCATCCCGTACTATCTTTGTTCCTGGTTGTGATGGTTGAAATTCTAAAATATTGGAAACTATATATGTTCAAAGATCCTATGTGTTCTGGTTGCCATGGTAAACACTCTACCTCCATTGTCGTGTCATCTCAGGATACCGGTACTCACAATTGTTTTGAATTGGGGCACCCGTAAATTGTATTCGCTTTCCCTTGGCTACCAATTTCATGATTTATCTGCTTATTTTATCCATCATTATGCTTCCAGTAGGTAGTTGATGGGCTTTTAGTAGAGTTCTACCCTCATGCCATGGGATTGACATGCTTGCCTTTTTGGATGTACACATGGTTTGGGCAATGAAAGAATGCTTATGAGCTCACAAGTATATGAATTACACTGCCTATTTTTTTGTTGATTGTGTTCTAAAGAGCAGAAAATATGACATGCCTTTAATATTTATTTTCTTCACTTCTACCATCTCATGCCTGCAGATTTTATTTCATGTTTCTGATCCTTTTTGGTGCCTCATTTACTAAAGTCTAATAGTCCAGACATCTTATTTACATTGCTTCTTGACTTCTGTCTCATATAAAGTGATTACACTGTCCTCTATATTATCCTACCCAAGGATGATTGTATTTATTTAGAGGGAAAATAATCATGTATTAAAGCCATTCTATTTTATGGCCTTCCATATTTTGTTATAAAACTCGAATGGAGTAAGCCATTTAAATATTAGAGAAATCTGTACTTCACAAATGGAATTGTCACTGTATGCTTCGGCCAACCTATTACGAAGGATACTGACCAAAATAACAACCAACTTTATAGAAAATAAATGTTTCATTTATGATTGAAAGGTTTAAGAGATTTTCCCCCACAATTTTTCATGTCCTCAAGCTTGCACATTCTAGGTTAATTTGAGGTTCTTAGCTCTCCTGTTTTGGAGCACAAAATAATAAGTACAAAACTTACATATGACATTTTACTAGGTGCAGATTTAATATTTCTATTCTGCAGTTCTGTGTAATCGTCATAGCCTTACTGAAATTGAAACTTTCCACTTGGATTTGGTTCTTAGAAGCTCCGTTAAGTTATATTCTTTTGTTTGAGGTATATTATATTATTCATTTGCATGAAATTGCAATTTGGATGAACAACATCAGAATACCAAACAAAATACACCAAGGGTGCGGCGTGCCGCCGCGCCTAATTCAACTAGTACTTATGCTAAAGTGCAACGTTTTGTTGCGGGCGGGTCAAGCAATTCTCTAAACTCCGATCGAGACCTCAGTTTTCTTCACAATAACAGACGGATTTTTTTCGATAGAGGTCGCTTTATTGAACTCAAAATTTAGCATCACGCTGATACAATTCATAAGTGTTTACACCCGGTGTCTGAATAGATAGGATGCACACAGTCGCTGAAACAAAAAAAAAGGGCGTAATACTAAAGTGCGAGGAACTCGTATCAACGCATAGGGCACTGGAGGGCCGATCCGTAGACTATGCTGCCATCCACGTGAGGTAAAAATATCCTTCACCTCCCGCTCCAATCGTGTACACACCTTCATGAATAGGTCTCTCTATTCCACTCGTTGAAAAAATAAACATGAACGGAGCAAATTTGTACACCGGTAATTCGGTAATGACCTGTAGAGGAGTAGATTTTTACCATTAAAAATCAAATCATTTTACATAGGCAAATCGACCAAATAATGACAGAACGCTCCCAACCTAAGAAGAAGGATTCTAAACTTGCAGTCAATACCACATGACCAGTTGCCAAAAATATTTGCAACACTACGCAATGGGTATAAATTATATGCCACATGGATGATTGATCATATAGAACGTGCGAATTTACACTGGAAAAACAAGTGCTTGATTGTTTCATCGTGGTGACAAAATACGCACTATGGATTCCCATGCCAATTGCGTTTGCTAGACTATCTTTGGTAGGGATTACACCTTTGCGAAGGTACCACACAATTGTTTTAGTGGCTTCTTCATTTTCCATGTAGAATTGTTATTATCCATTGGCACTTCAGAATGAGCGAGTGCTATGTACATCGAATCCACTGAGAATTTACCATTCTCATGGAAATTTCAACGTAATTCGTCTCAAGAAGAGTGTTCCATGCCGCCAGTTTGGGTCCGACTAAAGTTCGTCTGAACGTCACATGTTAGTGGAGACATTTTCAAAACCTTAGCTACCGTGTCGCTCTTGTGATGGACAATATTGTACAAAGTTGGATATTGTTACAGAGAGTGGTAATACCTAGCCACTTATCATTTCATAACCTAATTTCCAAACCATCCTTGGTAATCGAAAGAGGAAGAAACGTTTTTTCACCGCCATCAGACTCGCGCCCAGAAATGCAAATCCCATGTTTTCCAATACACTTGGGAAATCGCTTTTGATCCTATATATAATTTCTTCTACGAAGAGTTTGTTAAACCACATCCTCGGTAAGAACCTTAAATAGTCATTTATTAAGGAGGGCTGAATTCTTGACCGCTAAGTCATGAATACCAAGAACATCATGATTCTTTGGATGACAAACTACGTCCAACCTCTCCAATGATATTTCAACTTTTCATTGTCGCGTTGCCAGAAGAATATCGACTGGAAATAATCCAATCTATGCAAAACTCCTTTTGCATTTGGAAGAAGATATCACATATATAGTACCATGTTACTTAGTAAGGAATTAATGAGAATCAATCTTCCGCCGACAGAAATAAAATTTTCTTTCCAACTACTTAATCTTTTTCCAAGGCACTCCTCCGCGTGCTTTCAAAATTTGTAAGTCATCGATAATAGATCGCATTATGTAAATACCTAATTGGAAACTGGCCCTACTCACAACCAACTAGTTCGGCATATCGAGCAGCCTCGTGTTGGGCTTCCCCGAAACAAAACAATTCACTCTTATGGAAATTAAATTTTAGACCCGATAAATGCTCGAACACTGACAATATTAGTTTCAAGTTCCTAGCCTTTTCGAGGTCATGCTCCATAAAAATAATCGTATCTGCATATTGAAGGATAGATATACCACCATCCACCAAGTGTGGCAGAGCCCCTTCAATTTGACTATCCACCTTTGCCCGCTCAATCATTACAGCCAACATATCCGCCACTATGTTAAATAGTATTGGCGATAATGGGTTGCCTTGTCTATCTTTTTTTTGTTTGGAAGTAATGACCCACGTCATGGATGACTTTAATGGCCACACTAACTCGAATGATAAATTTTGGATCCAAGCGCACCATACCTTTAAAAAATCTTTCATTTTCAAGGTTTGCTGAAGAAAGGACCATTTGACCATGTAAAAAAAATTAGACCCCCAGGACTAGCCCTTGGTGGCTTAATTTTATAGAAGAATTGCTCCTTCGTGAGAATTCCAGAAATTCGCTCTCGACGGGATTCGAACTCTGGTTGCTAGGCTTAGCCACTGCTATCTTTGCCACTAGGCCTCTGTCCCGTTCTCACCATTTGACCTTGTCATATATGCCTTTTGAAGGTCAATTTTGAGAATCGCCCCATTCATTTTTTTTCCGGTAAAGTTCATGTACCGTCTCATGAAGGATCACAACCCCATCTGGGATGTTTCTTCTTTGCATAAAGGCCGTCTGCGTCGGTCGAACCACATGGTCTGCAACCGAATTCGGACGAATAGTTGTGGTGTTAGTGAATATTTTGAAGCTAACATTAACATTAAGAAGACATATTGGCCTCGGATCCATTCTGCATCCTTAACTTAGGCAACAAAATACACCAAAATTAAGACCAAACAAATGTAGTTGTGCAGAATGAAGAAAACCAAATAGTTCTAGAAGGTCTGACTTAATGACATACTAAAAGTTTTGATAGAACTCAGCAGGAAAGCCACGTTGAAATCGCACCATTTGAAAGCATAAAATCCATCCCATCAACGGAATATATGTGAACGGGCCTGAGGCCTTGTTTTGCTCTATTTGGAAAATTGCCTTTCCTACTTCTTCCTTGGTAAAAAGTGAGGAGAGAAAAGTGCTCTCCTCATCAGATACTTAGGATGATATCGTCTGTTCAGGTTTCATCGGAAGCAAAGTTTCATTTCTATGGTGCCCCAAACAAAACTTTGTAATATCTTGTGATATAGGATTTTAACATATAAGTATTATTTTTGCGGGTAGAGGAACATAAGAGTTGACTGTAGAGCTAGAGGTCAGCCACGTCTAACATGCGTCTGCCAGTCAACATTACGACGCGAAGAACATTTCTGTTGGCTGCTGAAGGAAGAATCGCCAATCTTGACATACTAGTAGAAAGTAGTAAGATACTTCCACATATGCATATCTATTTTTGCAATGATGACATACGTGCATATCTATCTCCGCACCGAGAGATTTATATTCGACACGGATGCACCAAGGTGCAGCCACATGTTAACCCAAAAAAGAAAGAAAAGAAATAAGAAAGAGAACATGAAGGCATATACAAAGGGAGAAGTACTGGCCACGCGATGAGTGAAGCTGAACGGGTACAACGTTGGCTATTTTTTTTTTTGGGCAAACTATAAGGTTTTAATAGAAGAAGGATTCTAAATTCCCTAAAAAAAAGAAGAAGGATTTCTAAAGAAAAGGCTGAATGGAAGAAGGATAAAAGAAAGATGAAAAACAACTTGTGGCTGGAATGATGGGGTGGGTAGGGAGGCCACGTGAAGGTGGCATGGGCCTGATAGCTTTCCAGGATATGCGCTTGTGGGCCCGATACCAAGAGCAGGCCCGAAAAAGATTCACCACCTAAGAGCATCTCCACCGGGGGCCTCCAAATTCGTGTCCGGCACCCCCAATGGAGACCCAATTGGGGGGTGCCGGACGTGTGTCCGCCCATGTTTTCGACCGCGCCCACAGCGGCCCACCCCAAACGTCCGCCCCCCAAAACACGACATATGATCGAACACCTTGCGGGCGTTCAAATTGACTCCAAAAAAAACTGAAACGATTCAAATTTCATTCAGATTTCTTATATATTACAAAGATTTTGAATGAAATTTGAAAACCCTAACCGCCGCCTAGCCTACTCCTTGTCCCACCACGAGTCGTCGTCGTCGTCGCTGTCGTCCTCGATCTTCACCACCGCCGCGGAGGAGGCAGCACGGCTGGAGGAGGCGCCGTCGTGGCCTGGCGCGCGGCTGGAGGAGGCGCCGTGGTGGCAGCTGGTGGAGGGGCCGCCGGAGGAGGAGGAGGCTGTCATCGCTAGGGTCGCCATGAGGCCCGGCGAGTCGTGCTCGATTTCGACCACCGACTCGGAGAGCGCCGCGAGCAAGCCCGGGCTGTCGCCGTCGTGCTCGTTCCGCATCTCGGACGACACATCGTAGCCGTACGGGATTGTCTCCACCGGCATTGCCTCCGCCCTGGGGCGACGGAGGAAGAGGCGCCCGCGCGGGCGTGGTGGCGAACGCTGACGGCGTTCGCGGATGGTGATGCCGCCTCCACGACGCGGCGGTGAGCGGCGCTCCTCCTTCACCACCTGGCGTGGCACGGGGCGCGGTGGAGGGAAGCGCGGCACCGGAGGAAGGAGGCGGAAGGGGATGGCGCTGCCCATGGCAACGTGTCGGCGCGCGGCTTCGATCGTGGAGGCAACCGTGTGGCCGGTTGCCCCCCACCAGTCTTTGCGGCCACCGGTGTTGTATCGCGTCTCGCGCGATCTGGGGCCGTCGTTGGTGGCGATGACCGCCTCCCGCTCGCGCTCGAAGCGCTCCATCCAACGGTCCCAGTTGGCTTGGCCGTCGTCGTTCTCGGGGAGGCGCCGCTCCATCGGCGTCATCCAGCTCCGCCGGCGAGCGATGAATCGCCTCATGTGCTCGGTCGTGTCGGGCAGCGGTGGCATGGCTAGCCCGCCGGCCGAGATGGCCCAGTGCTTGGGCAGGCGGCAGTCCGGAGGGGCGAGGAGCCCGTACCGGTGCAACCACACGTCCTCACCGACGTTCACGCGCCCGCCGTACGCCATTGCTAGGGTTTAGGAGAGATTGAGGGGCGAGGGGAGTGAGGGCGCCGGCTTGTATCATGGCGATGGGCGGTGCCGCCGACGTAAATGCGACGCGTGGGGAATCCGCAACGGCGGCCGCGTGGCCTGGGGAGCCGTCGCGTCGACTGGCCGCCGTTTAATGGCATGCGTGTGTGCAGGCGCACCGGCGTCCAGTCGCGTCGCGTTGGAAACCGCCGACGACCGCGCCATTAACGCGGCCAGAGCAGCCTCCTGCACGGCGCAATAAATGACGCCTGAACGCGGCGTCCCTATGACGGGCGGGCCAGCCCTGTCCGGCGCATGTCCGCCCCCCATGTCCGGCACCCCCGAGAGTGCCGGACACGATTTTGCTCGGGGCGAGGTATTGGGGTGCCGCTGGTGACGTTTTTGGCCGTCCGGACCCCCAATGGGCCTTTGGGGGTCACTTGGAGGCCCCCGGTGGAGATGCTCTAAATACCCCCATCCTAGTTCACGGCCAACGTTCAACTTCCAAGCTTGCTCTCCCCGCAAGAAAAAGAAAAGTTCTAGATTCTGTCAAAAACAAAAACAAAAGGTCTAAGATACTTAAAAAAGGTCAGTTTCAAGCATCATCCGGCCGACGGTGCTGGGTGCTTGTCTTCCTCTCCCCCTTTTACCAGAAATCGAAGCAGGTGTATCTGCAAACGACAGCAAACCACCAGCTTCACTCCGCAGGCAATAAGTTGAGCTTATTGGACCATCTAGACTTACATGGCGAACTTGAGAGTGTTGATTGTTGAATATAAGAGAATGTACAGGTTTAAACTTCTAATGTTTTGCACAGCTGCAGCTGCAGGTAGCACAAAGCACACTCGTTAAACTAACTCCTCTTTCTTCAGAATGAGCTGTTTAATTTGGATAAGAAGTTAGGTCGGTCCAGTTTTACATCATGCATAAAAACTGGCAGAAGTGGCAGGAAGATCAGTGCAATGTCTTCTACCTTAACTTTTCCTTTGAGAAAACCAAATCTTGGCGCTTCCATGCATCGGTAAAAAGAAACAAAAAACAGTTTATGCAGGGATAGGCGAACCCCCCACGTACACAATACCTCCTCTGCTTGATTCAAATGCCTATTACTTACCGCCAAACATCATCATCTTCCAGTTCTCCTTTCTTGCACCACTTATGTGTTAACATAGAAGACCTGCCATTCGTATATGCACGCACAAAAGATAAGTTTGTTACCCGAAACATCTAGGAAAACATACCAAAAACGACACAAGGGGTTTGTTCTGTTCATAAGCATGTGCGACCCAGCTAAAATTGTAGTAACCAGCACCTTCAAACAAGAAACCGAAGCAGTCACACCAAACAGAAAAGTAAATGGCTGTTCTCTTTGCTGGAAAAGTAGTCCATCGTAGTCCAGATGATGATATATGCACAACCAACATTTTCAAACTTCCTGGAAATATCTCTCGTTGAATAGTTCCAGCTATGCCTGATGCTTCCTGTGGGAAAAGGACCACCATAAATTGCTTGACTGATTCTTCTACTTCCCTAGGATCTGCTGGTCTGCTGGGCAACTCATCCACTTCTTTTCTTCCATATCCCAGTTCCATAGTTCGTTACTACAGCAATGGATTCCCTTCCTATACACACAATCATCTGTCTGGTTTGTTGGTCATTTTGTTTATTTCCGTTTCGCGCATCATCCGGCAGCCACCTTCTTCCTGACAAGCCGCTCTCTGCTGGCAACACCATCATCTCCGACGATGGCACTTTTGCCTTGGGATTCTTCTCCCCGTCCAGCTCCGACACAAAACATTACTATGTCGGCATCTGGTACAAGAACATACCCAAGGACAACGTTGTGTGGGTTGCCAACCGTGCTATGCCAATCACCGATCTTTCTTCTGCAACACTCGCCTGGACCAGCGGATCCAATCTCGCCTTGTCAGACACCAACGGCCAGCTTCTCTGGATGACAAACATCAGCACCACAAGCAATTCATCGGCAGAGGCAACTGGTGGAGAAGCCATGCTTGATAACAGCGGAAATTTTATCCTTCGGTCATCACAGGGCATCGTCTTATGGCAAAGCTTCGATTACCCAACTGACACTCTCCTTCCAGGAATGAACCTCAGAATCACCCACAAGTCGCATGCACTACAACGGCTCATCTCTTGGAAAAACCCGCAAGACCCATCACCGGGTAATTTCTCGTATGGTGCAGACCCTGACGAGTTTCTGGAGCGGTTTATATGGAATGGCTCAAGACCATACCGGAGAAGTCCAGTATGGAATAACTATTTGGTAGTCGGGGAGTACATCGAGAGTATCAAGTCCACAATTTTCTTTACACTGGATCGTATTGATGATGAGGTCTACTTTTCCTTTGGACAACCAAGTGTCTCCACATCGGTGCTACTGAAGATGGACTACTCGGGCAAGATAAAAATACAAATCTGGAATAACAACATGTCCAAATGGACTAACCTGCGGTCAGAACCTAACCAGGAATGCAACCGATTTAGATACTGTGGTCCATATGGTTACTGTGATAACACGCAGCCTATTGTGACGTGCAAGTGTCTTGATGGCTTTGAGCCAAACAACAAACAGGATTGGATGGCCAGCAGATTTTCGCAGGGATGCCACCGGATAGAAGCACTAAGATGTGGTCAAGGACATGCTTTCTTAAATCTTTCAACCATGAAGATCCCTGACAATTTCTTGTATGTGAAGAATAAAAGCTTTGATGAATGCTTAGCAGAATGTACCAGCAACTGCTCGTGTACGGCGTATGCTTACGCCAATATGAGCACCAATGCTATCAATGGGGATGAAACAAGGTGCCTATTATGGATGGGAGATTTATTAGACACAGAGAAGCTCAGTGGACAGGGGGAAAACCTCTATATCCGAGTTAACAAATTGAGTGGTATAGTTTACTAGTTCTGTTTCTCTTTGGCCAACTAGATGTACTGCTTTACTTTGTGGGTCCAGTGGAGTTCCAATCATATCACTTTGTGATATCTACAATGTGAGAGCACAAATAGGGTACAGAATATTAGTGCTGGGAAAATATTGGATGATAAATATTTAATAATGTCATTATGATGGAACAATTTAGTGCACCATATATTCTGTCTGAATCACTATAACATGTTTTATTGAAAATACAATAAAGCAGCTTATTAAATTGGAAGGTGTAGAATAGAAATATGAGCATGCAGGTTGTGCAATAGTCTAGATTAAGTTCTAAGTTTTATACAGAGTAAATGGCACTGGCAGTCACACAACTCGTCCGCCATGTGCACTTAAGTCACACAACTGGAGAACGTGATTTTTTGGTCACACAACTAGACTTTTGGTGCACGCAGGTCACAAACCCCACATGTCAGTCCGTTTTATAGAGTTGTGTGACTTAAGTGCACATAGCGGACGAGTTGTGTGACCGCCAGTGCCATTTACTCTTTTATAGAGTTGGCTGGTATGCAAAGGATTCCCATATGAATCATTTACCAAGGACCAACATCTCATAAATAATCTGATGTGTTCGGAAACAAACAGTCAGTATAGTTCTGCCAAAGACATTGTATCTGATCCAAGTCAATATATAGGAAGTGAGCCTAACACATGGGTGGAAAGTGAATGTAATCCCACCACCCAGTCCAAGTCGACGATTCTATTTCTTTTGACTTGAATTTGTGTTCCTATTTATTTTCTATTCATAGTATATGTAGTTCCTACTACAGGTTCTTCATACAATCCAAGACAGTATACAAAATTTACATCCCTATAGAAGTAAGCCTTCACGTTCTAGCATAAGTTTGTCTATCCATCGTTTATATTGTATAAGAAACCTGGCCATGTCAACCATTCTATTCAGTTCACAAAAAACATGTTCTAAGGGATTTTAATTGCAGGTACATGGCAAAAAAAAAATTGTGTGTCCCAAACACTACCATAATCGTCATGCAATTAATTGTCTTGTAAATCTAAGTATTTCAAAAAAAAAGATGATTGCTTTACAGATTGAATTTTGATGACAGATAAAAAGTGGAGTGGAAATGTACTGAAAATTGCACTGCCGGTTGTGTCAAGTCTGCTCATAGTCATAAGTGTGTGCCTTGTTTGGATCTGCAAATGCAAAGGTAGATCACAATACCCTACTTTTCTCAGTGTATTCTCCTCAAGAATACTTCTGTTGCCAATGATATTCCATATTTTCAAGTGCTGTGTTCCTTTGACATGTTCAAGAGTTTGTATCAATGTTCCTGATAGGCAAACAAAGAAACAAGAACAATTGGAAGAAGGTGTTGTATGGAACTGCGAGCACTTCGGCAGAGCTTAGTGAAGGAAACTTAAAATATCCGTTTATTAGTTTCAGACAGATTGTACTTGCAACAAACAATTTCTCTAATTCTAATATGCTGGGACATGGAGGTTTTGGTAATGTTTACAGGGTAAGGTGAAATATTATGTTATATGTGCAACATAATTATATTTATATCTTGTTGATTAAGAAGTATGCAATTGTCCAGGGGACATTGGGAAATGAAGAAATTGCTGTGAAAAGGCTCAGTAAGGGATCTGGCCAGGGCGTATTGGAGTTCACAAATGAAGTAATACTTATTGCGAAGTTGCAGCACAAAAACTTGGTTAGACTTCTCGGTTTCTGCATCCATGGAGATGAGAAACTATTGATATATGAATACTTACCTAACAAAAGTCTGGATGCCGTACTTTTCAGTAAGCTTACAGTTTCCGAATTTTAGTAAGCAATGAAATCAACCAGAATGACTGATGTTATCCTCATTGATGCTATTGGTAGCAGATGCCACAAAAAAATCAATGCTCGGTTGGCCAACAAGATTCAAGATAATCAAAGGGATAGCTAGAGGCCTTCTTTATCTTCATCAAGATTCAAGGTTGAAGATAATTCACAGGGATCTCAAAGCAAGCAACATACTATTAGATGCTGAAATGAGCCCGAAGATATCTGATTTTGGTATAGCGAGGATATTTGGCGACAATCAGCAACAAGGAAATACCAACCGTGTTGTTGGCACATAGTGAGTGATATAATGCATTTATGCATCAGCGAGCTATATATATTATTCTTGTGCTACAATAAAAAAGGTTCCGTGTCAATTAACTGCAATATGTTTCAAACAGCGGTTACATGTCGCCAGAATATGCTTTGGAAGGTGTGTTTTCTGTCAAGTCTGATGTATATAGCTTTGGAGTTTTACTTCTAGAGATTGTGAGTGGCTCAAAGATCAGCTCTATGCACCTAAAAGCAGACTTCCCCAACATTATAACCTATGTAAGTATTATGACATATTCTACTTTCTGTCATGTATAATAAGTATACGCACCTTGAAAGGGATGAGATATGATGGATGCAGGCATGGAGCTTATGGAGGGATGGGAGCACAAAGGATTTTGTTGACTCGTCAATCGTGGAGAGCTGTTCACTTAACGAAACTTTACGATGCATCCATATCGGACTCTTGTGTGTTCAGAACAACCCAAATGCGCGGCCACTCATGTCATCAACCATTTCCTTTCTGGAGAATGGCGATATATCACTTCCACATCCAAAACAACCTATATATTTTGCAGAAAAGAACAAGGAAACTGACGGAGCAGCACATGATACTGTACGTTCTGCAAATAACATGAGTGTTACAGTGCTAGAGGGACGCTAGCACCTAGCAGTCTATTTTCCGCATGTGTTCATTTGTGGTTTTGACTATTATTTACAACTGTACAAGGAATAAGAACCGGTATTCGATTTGAAGAACAAGTACCATTGGATTAATGTACATAATGTATTTCAAGTTTTCAACTCCAGTAGTTCCCGTAAAACGTGGGGGAAGTCTACATGTTCTTATTAAAGACCCTTATTCGTTTTGGAGCTTCAGGAGAGGTCGGCATCAAGAGGATTCAAATTTAAAACACAAGCAAGGGCATAATTAGTAGATTTCACTGTAATTGTTGTGTTTAGTGATGAAGGGGAGGGGCCATGTCCCCTTCTGGTCTGCAAGCTCTTCCAATATAACAAAGAATTCGGGATGTACAGAACAACGTAAGTTAACTAGCTACATTTTATATACATAGAAAGCAGATAGTATAACCAATTATAATTTACTATAACAGGGTAAAAAAATACAATTTACTATCTGCTATATGAACCATCAATTATTTACAAGATAACTCCAAGCCAAACTTTTCTTCCTGTAGGCCAGCTTTCATTTTGGTCGAGTAGACATTTTCATATGAAACTATAAAATGATAGTAACAATTACATATTTTCCTAATTTTCCATGCAATATGTCTCTTGTGAAAAGGGAGTATTTTATAGTAGAAGCATGGAAGTGCAAAAATAGTCAGAGTTACCAGGCAGGTTAATTAATTTTGTCAAACTGAACCATGTTTGTGAAACTTGACAGAGGGTTTCTTGCAATATCAGACATGAAATGTAAAAGTGTGGAAGCTTAGAAAATCCATATATTCTCATGATACCTTAATTTTTTTTTAAAGTCCTACAATGTACAGTACCCCACCTAAATTTAACAGAGTTTACAACATGCTATTTGTTTGACAACAGAATTGCCAGAAATCAGAGAAGTTAATGTGTACAACTGTACAAAAGCAACTTGAAAGTTCAACTTTTTTTTTTTTTGAAAGGGGAGGTAGGGGAAGCCCCGACAGCATTTTTTTTCAATAATAAGAACCGACTTTCGATATGAGAGGACTTGTATCCGGGTGCCTGGGTTGTATATTCAAACTAAACTAGTGTCATCACCAAAAACATTACATTTCAGGTTGTTCAGCTAGAAAAAATATGCAGTTTTTACCTAGAAAAAATATACCTCCTGCCACATAGTTTCAGATTGCTAGCGAAACTACTGCCATCACTCCAGAACAGTAAATTTCCTTTAAGATGACAAAATAAGAAGGATACAATAAGATGCAAATATTGGCCCAAAGTAACTAGATTGATACGTGGTCGGGTTATGTGCCCCATTTTATATGGTTAAGGTGTTTGTCATCCCTCTTGTCCCACGCCTTAGTAGGCAACACACTCTTTTAACAGAAAGTAGAAACTTTTGTGGGAGAATACGAACTTTTCAGCGGTTCTTCAGTACTTAAATAAAAAAAGTCAAGACCAGGGAGCAAGAAACTTAACCAGATAGCACGGAAGATAACTGTTCATTTGTAAAAAAATTAGACCAGACACTAGCTAGTTTCTCTTAGACATTTTGACGAACACCCTGTACACACACTCAAACAAACTCATACCTATCCTCTTGCCCACATCGTCCAAAACATCTGGACTCGAGATTTCTTAACAAGGCGCATGGTTCCATATCCGTTCACATCGCAGAAGAATGGCCCCATTTCCACATTTAAAGCACGCACGTTCGAGAAAATAGAGCACGCACCTTTGAAGCTCAGGCGCAATGCGTGCGCCCGGATGGCCGAGCCGTCAGCGTGACGTCGCATCGTCGCTTGCTCGCCGTCGATCTCCTCCAGTACTGCCGTCGGCCAATCCAATATAGAGGGCGGGCGGGGAGGAAGGAGAAAAATGCGTGAATTCTCTCAGGAGTTTTTTTTTTCCTCTGTGCTCTTTCCTTAGCCGTAGTAGATCGCAAAGGCAATCCCAGTCGATCAGATCAAGCGCGCACGGGCCGGGGGTCGAAAACTGCAGGGTGCGCATGCAGGAATAGCCGAATAGGGTGGGCAAATAAACCGAGAACCGACCCTGAATAAATCGAGACTGAATCCGAATAAACCGAAGACCAAAACTCGGTTCTATGTACGGTTATTAGTTGTGAAAACCCGAATTTTCTTCGGTTGTATCGGTTTCAACTATCGGTTGACCGAACTACGAAACCACCGATATGCTATCCACATGGGTAGGAAATAGTAGCGAGGCCCAACAACCATGTGGCCCAAACGTCCTTTGCAGCACCCATCGTACTAGTAGTAGTTTTTTTACGCAGCACACACATGGTACCTGATCCAAAAGAAAAGATCGGACTATCCCCAACCTGGCCACGCCCACAGCGCCAAGCGAGGATAACTCCTGATTTCCTCATTCCTAACCTAGCCGCCAGGACATTATCTCTCCTGATCTCGTCCCTTGCCGGCGGTGTAGGCGGCCGGGCGGCCGGCCGGCGGCCAGCGACTTATCTCTGCTCTTCGTTCTTGTCTTTCATGTCCCCTTGGACTATCATCTAGCTATCTCCTCTACCACCCGTTCGGGATTATTTTTGGTGAACTCACGTCCTCACTAGAAGCTTATTTTTGACATGCGAGATGTTCTTGCCTGTAGGGATCTCATTTTCGCTCGTATCATTCTTCCGTCGCTCAAGTTTCTTTTCCTATCTTGTCTGTTGGCAAACAAGATCGGTCTTGTTCGGTCAAACCGAGGACCGAACCGAAACTCTCGGTGCACCGATGCCTCGGTTAGCTGATCCTCAAATGACCGATCGGTCATTGATTTCTGAAGACCGAAATTTCCAATAACCCGAGGAACCGAACCGATCGGTTCGGTCTAACCGAACACCCAGGCCTCAGGATGGAGCCTCCATCGATGGCTGCACCACATAGTTTTAGATAGCCGGCTATAGAAAATAGCCCCAACCCCGGATTAAATGGGGCTATAGCCGGAAATTGTACATAAATTCATTTTAGCTCCAAGATGCTCGAAAGACTATAGACGAGCTATAGCTGGGCTATAGCCGGCTATTTAAAACTATGGCGCAGCCAGTACACCAGAGTTTAAATCCGGTGAATTTCTGATTTCTCACTCCTTCTACTAAAAACCGTGGAGCTCCTCCACCAGGTTAAAAAAAATCAACCTTACCTAACAAAAAAGATTTAAGAATCCTAAACAAAATACCAACATTTGTCCCTCTCATTCGGCACCACCTACCAACCACCAAAGAGAAAAAGGACAGATCACCTCTTCATCTGAGCTCGACGCCATCGCTGATCAGCAGCTTTACGAACATTCAAATTAATTTGCCAGAGGCGAAACCACTGCCGTTGAAAGAATCGTATCGAGGCAGCACGTGATGTAGTGCGCCCTACACATGACACGCCAAGTGGCCCAATGACAAGAGCAAGAGTCAAACCTCTTCATGATAAGGTGAATTCACTCCTATCTATGTGTGATCTCGACACTCCTTTGAATGGTTTGCTACTTCATTCGGTTACCTTGTGTGTGCTCAGGTACAAGCCTCATGAAGATCTCCAAGGAAGTGACGAAGATGGACAAGAGATGAGGCAAGAAGATGAAGAATCAACAGTACAGCGGTACTACCACCCAGACGGCCGGTACTACCGCTAGAGGCCTGACGACCCAGCTGAAGGAGAAGAAACTCCAGGCAGCGGTACTACCGCTGCCACCAGGTCCGGTAGTACCGCTGGGGGTACCGGCGAGCCCCAAAACGCCACTGGATCCTCTACGGTACTTGCCGGGTGTCTACCACGTACTACCGCCAGCGTCGATGGAAATTAATTCCGAGAGTGCAGCGGTACTACCGCCAGCGGCTAGCGGTACTACCGCCTCCCCTATAGGAGCGGTACTACCGCTACCACCAGCGGTACTACCGCTACAACTTCCAGGAATTCGGGCTGAGGCCCATGTAAACCTCTCTCTCCATACCCCTTCGTCCTTAAGACTATAAATACCCCTTCTCTGCCTAGGGTAAGGGTTAGACTGAGATTAGACTTGAGTTGAGTTGTGGCTCCTTTTCCACCCCACGTGGTGTTGCCTCTTTGGAGATGAATCAAGGCCTCCCCATGTGGAGATGAACCAAGACCTCCCCTTGTGGAGAAGATCCCTCTAGTGGATTCCAAGGCCTCTTCTTGTAGTTGCGATTACTTGCCAATCATTCATCTTCGGGTGACTCTATTGGGACGGTTCGATTGACCGTTGAGAGAAACAATCGTAAGAGTAAGGTGTTTGGAGAAGGAGAATCGGGGGCTGCCCACGGGGACTTGTTACCGGTTGATTTCTGCCGAATAATGTCTTGCTAGTTATCTTTACCTGTTGTTTTTCCCTTTGTGTTCATGTGTTCTTCGTGATTATCGATCCCTCCGCCCAAATCCGTGAACATCGGGACCTACCCCACATCATATGGTATCAGAGCTCTAAGTTGCCACGGATTTGACTTTGTTTCCCCCACAAATCCACCAATTTTTTCTTTATTTTTGAGAAATTCGAAAATTTCCACCAAAAATAGCCTTTTTGGATTTGAGCCGATCTGTCGATTTGTTGTGTTTTTGGTAGTTTTGATCCATGGATCTGTTGCTTTAGGACCCCCTCCACCTTTGTTTGCGTTCCATAGCCTCAATTTGGCCAATTTCCCACGAAATCGAGAAATTTTCGAGCCCCTTTTCCGCCTAAATCGCGAAAGAAGAACACCAGAAATTTGACCAGCGGTACTACCGCCAGGGTCAGCGGTACTATCGCCAGAACTGGAAGCAGCGGTACTACCGGTGCAGGAAGCGGTACTACCGCCAGGGTGATTTTTCCAGAAATTTTTCTTTTCCTCGTTTCGTTTTGGCTTGTCCTCTTTGTGTTTGAGTCCTTTGCTGGTGTGATCAACGTCTACAACATCGACAAGCTTCCGCAACAACGCTTCATCCACGACAAGCGTAGACGACACCAAGGACTCGACATTTCCCTGACATCATAATCCGTTGTGAGCCATTCTTCCTTTCGTGTACCTTGACCTATCGGACTAGCTCTTTGATATTGCGAGGCATTGCACTTGTGTTGATTCGAGTGATTGTCTTAACATATTGGCGAGTGTGTTTCGTTAGAAATCTTGGCACTAGCAAAAGAGAAGGAATCTTCGTCAAAAAAAAAGAGAAGACAAGAGAAAAGAATATGAGTAGTGCCAAGTATCATCTCTTGTAGGTTGTGACAAAGTTTAAACCGCCAAAGTGAGTGTGAGAGATTAACACTTGTGCAAATCCGTTGCCCAACCAAAGGCAATTGAGCTAGCGTCCTTCGTGTGTTGGTGTGACACATGAGCACGTAGTCTTCGTTAGGTTGCATATCTTCGAGTGCTCGCCCTTTGGTCGCCCAACCTCATCATTCACTTTTGTGTGTGTTTCTTCATCATTTATGGTTGGTGTTCCTTTGGTAATTTGGTCATTGTGGATTTTCTCAATCTTGAACAATATACTTTTCGCCGGTTTTGCTTGTTTCTTTTGCCACTTCATACCTTCCTTTCCTTATAAGTGTGTGTGTTGAGTGTGAGAACCGGATTCCGTTTCTTCAAGCCACTTTATTCTTTGGATATAGTTTCTCTTGGTTCTTCCATTTCCACACATTTCACTTGTTCTCGAGATCATGTTTAGGGGAAGTACAAACGGAAGTTCAAACTCGAACGATGAAATCCATGGAGGACCTCGAGGTGATAATGGCTATGTCACACATAACGAGTTCGTCGGTCTTCGACACCTTGTCTGTGATGGCCTAGGTCGCTATGAGCGCCGCCTTCAAGCACAAGAAGCAAACTTCAACGCGCAAATGGCGACAGTGACCGAAGCTCTCAACAATCTTGCGCAACGTCGATCTTCTTCTTCGTCATGCTCAAGACATACAAGGAGCACCTCAAGGTCCACACAAGAACGACATGCGCATCATGGTCATCGACAAGAAGAACCGCATCAACCTCGCCAAGAAATACCAAGGTGCGACGAACATGATCGACATCGCCATGAAGTGGAGCGTCCACTTTCTCCTCGAGCGCACAATGCCAATGCGCATCAAGAGCAACCTCAACAAAATGATGGATGCCGTGAACGAACACCTTCACCACCTCCTCATCATCGCGATCGTCGAGACCCCTTGGCCAATGACAATGGTGCTCCGGGTGCGAATGACTTTGGGGACTAAGGCCGTCGACACCGCCATCCTCCAAGGCCACGCCACCACAATCGTGACAATGGGAACCATGTGGAGAATCCAATTCCACACCATGAGCATCATCCTCGCCAAGAGCCTCGCCCTCGTCAAGAACATCCACATGATCGTCACCAACAACACCATTCCGAGTCAAGTGATAGTGAGTCGAACCAACACAACGGTGATGGACTCAATGGAAGGAGACGTGGACGTGCATTCCCGCCTCCCAACCGTCGAGAAGAAGATGACAACTTGAGCAACCTTCGCTTTGATATGCCAAAGTTCTATGGAACAAGTGACCCGGAAGCCTATCTTTCATGGGCACTCAAGGTTGACAAGATCTTCCGAGTTTGCCGCTACTCCGACAAAAATGGTTGCATTAGCTTCAATGGAGTTTGAAGATTATGCCCTCTTGTGGTGGGAACAACTCCAAGATACACGCTTCGACAACCACCAACAACCAATCAACACTTGGGTTGAGATGAAATAAGCTATGTACAAGCGCTTTGTGCCATATCACTACACTAGAGATTTGTACAAGAAGTTGCAAGAGTTGAAGCAAGGGTTGAAGTCGGTTGATGAGTACTATAAGGACATGGAACTTTCAATAATGAGAGCCAACATTGAGGAATCCGAGGAGCAATCCATGGCTCGCTTCATGAATGGCCTCAACTATCCAATCAAGAAGATTGTGGAGTTCCAACCATATGCCAACTTGGTTGAGCTAGTCCATCAAGCAGCAAAGGCCGAGCGTCACGTGCTTGAAGAGCTTAAATACATCAAGTCAAAGGCATTCTTTGCCAACACGCCTTCATCACCAACGGCTACAATCACTCAAGCTCCTATTCAAGCAAACACAAGAGGTCCTCCAAGAGTCTCTACATCAACACCTCAAGCGCCTCAGGCTTTCAAGAAAGTGCCTCCTTCAAGCACCATACCTCAAGGATCTTCTTCCGGTACAAGACTCTTGAAATGCTATAAGTGTGGAGGACAAGGACACAAATCGTTTGAGTGTACAAACAAGAAAGTCATGATTGTCAATGACATCGGAGAATATGAGTCTATGAGTGAAAAGGAATACCTTGCCTTGAATATATTGTGATGTCGACAACAACCCTTCATTGGTTGTGGCACGAACCTTGACCACCAATGTCCAAGTTGAAGAAGACCAAAGATGCAACTTGTTTCAAACAAGAGCGGGCATAAATGGAATATCCATCAAGGTCATCATAGATGGTGGAAGTTGCCACAACTTAGCTAGTAGAGAACTTTGTGACAAGCTCAACTTGAAGTTCAAGAAGCACCCACATCCATACCATGTGCAATGGTTGAGTGATACCGGATCCGTCAAGATTCAACACATGGTGCAAGTGTCCTTCAAGATTGGAGCCTATGAAGATACCGTGGATTGTGATGTTGTGCCTATGACCGTTTGTCACTTACTTCTTGGACGTCCTTGGCAATTTGATAAGGGTGCTATGCATGATGGAAGGACAATTACTATAGCTTCAAGAACAACGACAAGACCTTCGTCCTTCGTCCCATGACACCAAGTCAAGTCATCGCCGACAACGCCAAGACTATTGCAAGGGCACAACAAGATCGTTCGTCAAGTGAGATGAGTGGTGAGCGAGAGACCCACCATAAAGTGAGTGAGAGCCACAAGCCAAATGAGTGTGACACTTCAAAGAGAGCCCCACAAAACTTACACTATTTGCCACCAAAAGAGAGATGAGGAGTTGAGAGAGAACCCATCCACCCTCCACTATGTGCTCATATGCAAGGGTGAAGTTTCTATGACTAACACTTTCACAAACCTTCCTCCTTCTTTGTTGTCTCTTTTGAAGGACTTTGAAGATGTTTTCCCTCAAGAAGTGCCACCGGGACTACCTCCTCTACGCGGAATCGAGCATCGCATCGACCTTGTTCCCGGCGCACCGCTACCAAACCGCGCTCCTTACCGCACCAACCCCGAGGAGACAAAGGAAATTGAGCGGCAAATACAAGAACTTCTTGCCATGGGACACATCCGCGAGAGCTTGAGTCCTGTGCCGTGCCCGTCATCTTGGTACCCAAGCACGACAACACTCTTCGCCTTTGCATGGATTGTCGCCCCATCAACGCCATCACCGTTCGGTATCGCCATCCTATCCCTCGACTTGATGATATGCTTGATGAGCTTTGTGGTTCCGCTATATTCTCCAAAATTGATCTTAAAAGTGGATACCACCAAATAAGATGTGTGAAGGTGATGAATGGAAGACCGCATTTAAAAAAAGCTTGGTCTTTATGAATGGCTTGTCATGCCATTTGGTCTTTCCAATGCACCTTCTACTTTTATGCGTCTCATGAATCATGTTTTGCGTCCTTTCATTGGGAAATTTGTTGTGGTATACTTTGACGACATCCTTATCTATAGCAAATCTTTGGAAGAGCACACTTCTCATGTTGCTCAAGTTTTGTTGGTTCTTCGCAATGAAAAGCTTTATGCAAATCTTTCTAAGTGCACTTTTGCCACCAACAAACTTGTTTTCTTGGGTTTTGTTGTTTCTTCGGATGGAGTTGAAGTTGATGAAGCAAAGATACAAGCAATTCGGACTTGGCCTTTTCCGATGTCACTTGAGGAGTTGAGACGTTTTCTTGGTTTTGCCGGATTTTACCGCCGATTCATCAAGGATTTTTCCACAATTGCTTGCCCCCTCCATGAACTTACAAAGAAAAATGTACCTTTCATTTGGGGCAATGCACATGATTTTGCTTTCAATGAGCTCAAACGGTTATTAACCGAAGCACCACTCCTTGCCCTTCCGGATTTCTCTAAGACATTTGAGATTGAATGCGATGCAAGTGGATTGGGCATTGGAGGAGTGCTTATGCAAAATGGTAGACCCATTGCATACCATAGTGAGAAACTAGATGGAGCTCGCTTGAATTACCCCATTTATGACAAAGAGTTATTTGCTTTGGTTCGTGTTTTGGATGTGTGGCAACATTACCTTCGTCCTAAGGAATTTGTCATTCATTCCGACCATGAATCCTTGAAATATTTGAAAAGTCAAACAAATTTGAACAAAAGACATGCTAAGTGGGTTGAGTTCATTGAGTCTTTTACCTTTGTAATCAAATACAAGAAAGGTAAAGACAATGTGGTCGCGGATGCTCTATCCCGCAAGGCCAACCTACTTACACGTCTTGACATTAGTGTCTTGGGTTTGGATGAGATAAAGGATTGTATGCTACCGATGCTTTCTTTGGAGACATTTTCGCTCAATGTTCGGAGCATAAGGGATTGGTGATTTTATTTGCACAAAGGTTTCTTGTTTAAGGCTAACAAACTTTGCATTCCCGAGTCTTCGCTTCGTTTGCTCCTTTTGAAGGAATCACATGGAGGATCACTCATGGGACACTTTGGACGTGACAAGACCTTCACCATGCTCACCACCAACTACTTTTGGCCACGCATGTACCGCGACGTGAACCGCCTTGTGCGCCGATGTTCTACATGTCTCAAAGCTAAGTCTACTCTAAACTCTCATGACTTATACACCCCTTTACCCATTCCACATAGACAGTGGTCCGACATAGCTATGGATTTCGTATTGGGCCTCCCGCGTACCAAAACAAACAAGGATTTCATATTTGTCGTCATTGATCGTTTCTCTAAGATGGCACACTTCATACCATGCAATAAGACCGACGATGCTTCACATAATGCCACTTTGTTTTTTAGGGACATCGTCCGTCTTCATGGAGTGCCAAAGACAATTGTCTCGGATTGCGACGTCAAGTTTGTGAGCTACTTTTGGAAGACTTTAATGGCCAAGTTGGGAATCAAGCAACTCTTCTCCACCGCCTACCACCCTCAAACGGATGGTCACACCGAAGTGGTGAATCGAAGCCTTTCTACACTCCTTCGTGTGTTGATCAAGCCAAACTTGAAGAATTGGGAAGAGTGCATTCCACATGCCAAATTCGCCTACAATCGAGCACTACACCGAGCAACAAAGAGAACTCCCTTCGAGATAGTCTATGGCTCAAACCCCTACACCGCGCTAGACATGCTACCACTTCCACTTCGTGAGCAAGTTAACATGGACTTCGACAAGCATGCCGCTTACATGAAAAAGCTCCATGAGGAAACAAGAGCTACGTTAGAGAAGCACAATGAAGCGCATGCCAAGAAGATGAACAAGAACAAGCACGACATGATATTCGAAGAAAGAGACCTTGTTTGGCTACACCTTCGCAAAGGTCGCTTTCCGGATGCGAGGAAGTCCAAGCTTCATCCTCGAGGAGATGGACCTTTCAAGGTGCTCAAGCGCATCAACGACAATGCCTACAAGATCGACATCTCCAACTCCAAGTATTTGGTCCATGATACCTTCAATGTCACCGACCTATCGCCATACATTGGGACATCAAGTGATGAGGATGACCAAGAGTCGAGGATGACTCTTTCCCAAGGGGGAGGGGGGGGGGGAGATGATGTAGTGCGCCCTACACATGACACGCCAAGTGGCCCAATGACAAGAGCAAGAGTCAAAGCTCTACATGATAAGGTGAATTCACTCCTATCTATGTGTGATCTCGACACTCCTTTGAATGGTTTGCTACTTCATTCGGTTACCTTGTGTGTGCTCAGGTACAAGCCTCATGAAGATCTCCAACAAAGTGAAGAAGATGGACAAGAGATGAGGCAAGAAGATGAAGAATCAACAGTACAGCGTTACTACCGCCCAGACGGCCGGTACTACCGCCAGAGGCCTGACGACCCAGCTGAAGGAGAAGAAACTCCAGGCAGCGGTACTACCGCTGCCACCAGGTCCGGTAGTACTGCTGGGGGTACCGGCGAGCCCCAAAACGCCACTGGATCCTCTACGGTACTTGCCGGGTGTTTACCACGTACTACCGCCAGCGTCGATGGAAATTAATTCTGAGAGTGCAGCGGTACTACCGCCCGCGGCTAGCGGTACTACCGCTTTGAGCTGTGGCTCCTTTTCCACCCCACGTGGTGTTGCCTCTTCGGAGATGAATCAAGGCCTCCCCATGTGGAGATGAACCAAGACCTCCTCTTGTGGAGAAGATCCCTCTAGTGGATTCCAAGGCCTCTTCTTGTAGTTGCGATTACTTGCCAATCATTCATCTTCGGGTGACTCTATTGGGACGGTTCGATTGACCGTTGAGAGAAACAATCATAAGAGTAAGGTGTGTTTGGAGAAGGAGAATCGGGGGCTGCCCACAGGGACTTGTTACCGGTTGATTTATGCCGAATAATGTCTTGCTAGTTATCTTTACCTGTTGTTTTTCCCTTTGTGTTCTTGTTTTCTTCGTGATTATCGATCCCTCCGCCCAAATCCGTGAACATCCGGACCTACCTCACATCAGCACGACCCTACACAAGCCATCGAACAACAGATCTAACACCCACCACAAGACGGCGTCTGAGTAGAAAACCAGAACTGCCAGCCTCCAACCACGAACCCAGTACAAGATGCACCATCTTCCAGTTGTCACCATCGCAGACAACCGTCTGCGCGTACTCTAGAAGAACTCCCGAGCTCCACTTCGACGCTCAGAGAACGTCCTTGCAGCGACGGAGCCCGAAGACACAAGTCCACCAGAAGGATGTCCTCGCCACGCCATCCATGCCTGAACAAACTAACGTACAGATCCCTCGCCGACCCCAAAGTAGAACACCGTAGCAAAGAAGAACCTGAGACACTTTATATATCACCGTTGTCCAAAACCAAAACGTTGCACGTCATAAAACCTAAACTAAGGAGGACCTGACCTCGAGCTAAACAAGTCCGCACACCCGAGGTCCGGCGACCCCCCTCACTACCGACGACCACGAGGTCGTCAGCAAAGGCGAGCCGTGGGAGGTTGGCGACAGAAAGCTACCCGAATGAATAGTTGTGGCATACTCCCTCGGTTGCTAATAAGTGTACCTCTAACGGAAATTCAAATAGGCTCTACTTCTACTTTTATCTTATGTTAAATATTTTCAAGTTTGACCAATTTTCTAGATAAAAATGGTAGAATTTACAACACAAAATTAATATCCCTAGATCCATCTTGAAATGTAGTTTAGTAATATATTATTTCTATTTCATAGATATGACATTTTTCAACAAAGTTGGTCAAATTTAGAATAGTCTTTTTTTGCGGATTTTTTTTAGAATAGTTTGCCTTAACACAAAACTAAACTTGCACCTGTTTAGTGACGAGGGAGTAGTAAATGATCGTACGCATCAGTAAATAAGGTCACAGACTAACTTAACAACAAGATCACTCTATCATGCAGACAAAGGTGGATCAATTAAGAGACATATATAGATTGACAAATAGACGGATAGATAGGTAAGACATCATAGCATTGGTGGACCGAAGAAGTACATCCTCATCTCAAATCCTTGGATTACAGAGCAGCCTCAACCTTGGCATGGTCATGGACGGCCTCTTCATCATCAGAATCGACAAAATCAGCCGCGGTATAATCCTTGAACACCAATGTTTTATGGCGAGCACGCAACCTCTGGACGAATCTGTTGAACTTTGCATTTGCCTTGTGCACAACCACCTGATACTCAGCTTCGGAGTCATCGTAGTATTCTTCCTCTTCACTGCTGTCAGCCCAGTCAAGTTCTACCTCGGAATCGTCGGAGGAATAATCCGTGAACTCCAAAGAATATTTTGTCTCGCCGACCTCCACCGTAGCATCAGAAGTTGTGCCTTTAGTCGCCGGGAAGGACTTCTCCTCCTCGTCACCCATGGTCTTGCCAGCCTCCACCTTCCCATCAGCAGACCCGCCCACCTCAGAGTCAGAGAAACCTGTGCCCGACGTCCCCTTCTTAGCCGCCGCTGCAACTTTCGTGTCGCCGAGTGCACCCTCCTCTTCGGTGACAGAGAAGACTGTGCTCAGCGTCCCCTTCTCAGTCGCCATTGCAACCTTGTTCTGACTGTTGGCCTGCTCCTTTCCCGCCATCGCCCCGATCGCGGACCCGCCGCGACGAGCGATTTCGATGTCGGGGGGTGGCTGCAGGAAGGCGGAAGTGGGGATTTGGGGACGCGGCGGCCGCGCCTCGATCTTCTTATGTACTGTAGTTATGTATAGGCGGAAGTGCGGAACGTAACGTTCGCGGGCTCCGGTGCGAACTCTGACTCGGAGTTCAGTCCGTAGAAGTTAGAACCGCGCGTAATGCGTAACACGCAAGGAGGAACAGCATTATGCAAAACTTCACCGCTCGACGCACTAAGCCCTACCTTGAAGACACTGCGACTGCGAGCAACAGACTTTAGATCTCACTGAATCATCTGAAACATCACTCTCGGCAACAGGGGTACAACAGCCATGATACGTTAACTAGTCTTGATGTAGCACCTGTTAGCTGTTTTAGCCTTCAGCGCCTCCACTGCAACAACACAATCTGGTTCAAGTTCAACGGCTAATTGGCACCAGTTAAGAATCAGTTGAAGTCCATAAAAGCAAGAGATAGCAGCTCTGCTTCTCTATGTCCAATCCAGATCACTTTGAGTCCGTGACGGGTGGGCCCCACATCTTAGTGACTGAAAAGTCACCAATACATGAGAAGATCCACGTCCCTATGCGTTCCCAATTGGTCGTTCGAGGGCTTGTTCCGAGAGGACTTCCTCACCACCTTTGCTCACCTTCATACATTGCAACTTTCATACAAATGTGTCTTACTTTTAGTATTTTAGTTAGTAATCTCAAATGTCATTCAACAAACATATTTTTCTTTGAGCTCATTCATTTTTCTGTTGTGATTATGAAAGGGTCCAAAAAAATTCAACATCACGAAATAATGCATAGTCTGGTAATATTTTGCGCATACTAATAGTTATGTATCATGAGCATGGAAGTTTGTATGTTATTTAGTAATTCCATTATCTTTATTTGGTAACAGGAGAATGCCATAATACTTTATTGATATGAGTGTCATGAAATGAATTGCAACTCTGAGCTAGGGGAAAGAAAAAACATGTAAAATAGAAATGAAATGTAGGGTGCTCTGTGTAAAATGGGATTGACTTAAGAGCGAGGATTAGATAGAGATGGAGTTGCAGTCAGTAAAATCATAACATAAATATCAAACTTTTCTAGGGTCTAGATAGACCCGGGATGAGTAAACACATAGAGAGAATTCCTATTTTTTATGTAAGGCGGTTGAAAGAATCACTCACTGCACGTTTTCTTTCTGGTTATCTTTCCTCTTGACGTAGATCTCCACAAAAAGGAAAAATCACTCTTCTCGTGTCTAGGGTTTGCGAGGGAGAGGACACGGGCTCGGCATGGCATGTCATAGTGGATGCAGTGCACAAGCTCATCATTGCCACCCACCCAACCTATAAATATAGGACTCCCAACTTCCCTCGGGCCTCCTCATAGCTCCCTGGAGGTCAATTTTGTTATTCTACTCTAAACCCTTCCGCTGGAGCATCATAGCACTGTCCCACGCCTCCACAAGTGATGAGCTCTAGTCGTTGAGAGATAAGTAGTAGGAGGAGATGAGGTAAGAGAGAGCACCATAAGGGATTAGGATGGGCTCTACTTATTTTGTGCTAGACGGGTCATGCTGAAACGAAGGCGAGATCAGTGGATCAGAAGACAACCACACCCTAACAACTAGAAACGTCATCCTCACTAGCGCGACAGTGCGGAAGTTTCCTAGTTTTGTTCCTTAGGGATCTGTCAATCTCAGCATGTGAGGGCACGTCAGCTCCTCCTTGTCCTCCTTCCTCCTCTCTTGTTCAGCCAGATCTGGTGGCGCCGAAGAAGAGGTAGCGTGAGCGGTGAGGAGGAGAAGGTGGTATAGTGCGAGACACACACTGGAAGAGAGGATGAGTCCTCGGTGGCAAGTTTCTACATAGCCAAGGTTATAACATTCTTGTTCTTATGCTTGAGCTGACTATTGTTTAGGCGTGTTGTGTGTGCTCTATTTGAATTATGCCATGTTTATTACTTTCTTCTAACCGAAATTGGTTAATATTGTTGGTTTATCATTCATGTATTTGTTGTTGTCTGTTTATTATAAACTTATTTATTATGCATGTATACTTGCCTACTTGGTTTAGATTTCACCAAGCGGGATATATGAGATCTATTTTTAGTAGGTCATGTGGTTATCCTAGCAAGATTTAATTAGGTTATGTGGTTATTCTAGTTTTGCGTTGGCAAGTTGAAAATCTTTTCGAAATAGGAGCATATTTTTGTGACACTTTACATATTAGGATAAAAACTGTGGGCTATTTAAAGCCATGGTACAAAACAATTAGTCCATCAAGGAACCTCTAGTATAAAAACATCTTGTCAGGAGGTATGTCCTCACGTCGCTATCACCATCTCGTATGGACATGTTTAATTAAGTTTGTTACGTGTGCTCTATTTTGAAACATAACTTGTTTACTACTAGTTATTAGCTCTGCCATGATACAGTTCTTGACTTCTTCTCTCAATTTGTAGTCGATGGTCCTTTTTTGTTGTCACTATACAAAATGATTCTTTGAAAAGTGGGCGATACCAAGATGGGATTTTGCGCCCTAAGCATTCCGAAACAGTCGCAAAGAGTGTACTTCTAGCTTCGAACTATTTCAAAGTTTGACCGAGTTTATATGCAAATATACCTATATTTATGAAACCATTCATGATGAATCTAATGATACAAATTTAACAAAGTTTGACTTTCTATTGCAACACTATCGTAGCTGAGTCGGATTCTATGGAGACAATTGATGCCTGCACGGGTACGGACACATGGTGGAATGATTCGGCGGCTATTTTTGCTGATATAGTTGATCTAGCTTCCAACATTAGCTCGATCGAATTTAAGCATATTCCGAGAGAAGCTAATATGGTTGCACATGATTTAGCTAGAAAGGGTTTTATTGATAAAATTCATTGTAACTGGGACGATGATCCCCCTAGCTGTGTGTTGAGTAGCCTCATAAACGATGTAACTATTGATGTTTAAAGCAGCAAGTTTCAGACACACTCTTTTCCTTCCATGGTAGCTAAGGGGGCTGAAAGGTTTTTAATGAGGCGGCTTGCTAGCTTAATATATGAGGAGGTTTAAAAGTTCAAAAAAAAGGGGTGAAAGTACACTCTTTCTGTATGACGGAGGGAGTAGCGAATTATTTAGTCAATGATATATACAGTACCCCTTTTCAACCTGAAAGAAGTCGTCAAAATTGAAGTATACAACTTTTACTAGTTCAGAAGCTGTCCAGATAAAATTACAGCAATTAATATGTGCCACCTGTTATTACAGACAAGGTATGTAGTGCATGATTAGTTCAGTTCGCTTCCTCTCAGTGTTATCTGGTCCTCTTATTCTCCAATGAACCTGAAGAATGAATCCAAATCTTGAAGAACTCATTCCAAAGATTCATCTAATCATTTGCCAAATGTAGATATACCTATATGCTCATGAGTACCATGGTTGTGGTTTTGACTGCTTAGGACCATATTAGTTGTATGTTGCCAATTAATTAGATTAACCTGTAGAGAGCAAGTACTGGTCAATCTCTGCAGTGTATGTGTTAACTACCGGAAAGCTGCACCGAATGGATTCCAGAAATCGACGACCGGTGCCTCGCTGGCCACTGCGAAGGTGCTCGATATCGGGACCAGGCACAGCCCTCGGCCTGTGAGGTTTCTCGCCGCCGCCTCGTCTTCGTCCGTCGTCGTCAACGAACTCTGAAACGAATCAAGATATATGAATAGGCATAAGCTGAAGGATGATGAAAGCAATATGTGTGCAAAGGTGAAGAAGAGCACGCGACATGTGGTAGGTTGTACCTTGGAGTGGGGTACCTGTTGCCGATTCTTTAGGTAAGGAGCACTATGTGCCTGCAGATATAAAACTATGATGTATTAGAGGAGTACAATATATCGCGTACCATTTAGCACGAGTCAGATTGCAATTTGGCAGAGACCTAGTGGGACAATTTTAAGAAGAATTTTAAGAAGAGTTCAGTAACTTGAATATGCACTTTGGGAGTCTCTGCCCTACTTGAACCAGTCTATTGTAGTCCATCTGCTGTTTGTTTTTTTCTGCCAGGGCTGATGAGGGGTTTACTCTATGGATTGTATGATGTACTGTACAAATTAACGAAGTGCAACTTGAGTAAAACTAGAGTTGGTGACCGGGTGTTCAGTCTGTTCAAGATCAATATTTCTACGTGTATATGATTAAAGTAGCTGGGACAATAATTAAGCTGCAGCTAGATGCGCACTTACACCAACTTGGACGTGGAGGAACTTGATGTACTCGATCGTCTCATGGAGCACCGATGCCGTGTCCGTCTGCACGCATGCACGCACGCCGATGTTCAACAATTGATTTTTTTATCATGCATGAGAAATTAGGTGCATCTTATTTACAAAAGTAGCTTCTCTGCAGCAACCCATATAATCTTTTCATCTAGAAGAAGATAGGATACATGCAAATATGCAATGTATGTTTGTGCATGTAAGTGCAGGCTTAACAAAAATAAGGAGTCCGCTTGCCTTGCCAAAAGGGGAGACTAGTTGTTGGAGTGCTGTAACTCTGTCTCCTAGCTTCTCTTTCCTCACCTGAAATAACATATTAATTCCACTTAAGTTTGAGCTAATTAACTAGGTTTTTCACCAGCTACCAGGTATTTGTACCTTGAAGGTCGGCAATGGTGATGGTGATGTCTCAGTTCTCTTTTTCTTGAGCGGCGGCGTTGGCGTGGCGCTCGTCTTTTTACTGAGGATGGAGGTTGAGTCTCCTACTTCTTCGTATGCATTCTAGAGATACAACGATATGAGGGAACAACACAAACAATATATGAAAAGTCCCTTTTTTTCAAGAATAGGCCATGAAAAGTCAGTATCGATTTCATAGATAGAAATAGGATTTAAAGAGTGATCAAAATCGTCTGTGCGATAATTTCGAACCTCATGCCCACAGCACAAAAAATAATTTTCGACCACCTTTGTAAAATTGCAAAAAACAGTTTAATTTCCACATGAACTAATCCATAAAACTGTCGTGCACTCTAATTTTTGTCAAAATTGGGTTAGACCCCGGCCTCTACATCAACTGATGCACACAACATTTTTTATTGCCGTGCACTCTACTTATATCGCGTGTAAACACTAAAATACAAGCGTCTACTTGTGTTCTCTTTCATGTGTAAGAGAAGTAGAGAAGACAACAAAGATACAAGTGTGTATACGTGCATATATATACCCACCTTTGTGGCAAGGCTTGCCAACCTAGATTGCGGCCCTGGCGGTATTCCGGTAGCCGCTTCGAGGCTTGCGGCGTATGCCGCAGAGTCAAACCCTGTGGAAGGGTTCCAAAACGGCGTGTTGATACCGGTGATGCTTGTTGCAGCCGCCTGGCAAGTCGCCGGTGCTGGGTACCGCTGTAACACGGCCGCTGATGAATTAGGTTTCCCTGCCGCAGACGGTTCCGTGAGACTTCTCAGCAGCGAGGACGACCGAGGATTACCGCAGTAGGTAGAAGCCACCGGAGATGAGAGCAGCTCGAACCCGAGTGTGGAGAGGAACTGGTAGTTCTGGTCATGGTGTTGAGGAACTGGTAGTTCTTGTAGCTGCAGCATCATGCTGCTGTTATTATTTGATGATGAGGGGCTCACGAGACTTGGTGGGTTGGCATGATCTTGATCGCTTCTCGAGCTCATGTATCCAGAGAGTCCAGATCCATCCCTAAAACGACCGAGAACACAAATCGTCGATCATCACAAATTTCTCATGCGATCATGAACTTTTCACGATAATAAAGCTGAACAGGTATATATGGGGAAAGTTGTAACTAAGCGAACTCACAAGAAAGGCTGGTTCCAGCCGGCAGCGACGGTGGCCGGATCGGCAACTCCGGTGGGTTCTTGGAATGTGATAGAGCTGCCGGTGGCGATCGAGTTCGATCGAGGTGACTCTGCTGACCATGCGCTGAGCCCGTGCATCTCCGGTGTCGAGCATGACGGCACCTGGGGCGCCACCACGGCCGTGCTCCACCAGTGATCGCCACCGCGGGTGACAGGGACCCCGCCGCTCGTGGTACCGGCGCCGTTGTACATGGCCGCAGGCGTCGTAGCTGCAGCACGGATCATCTCCTGCCCGTGATCTGCCATTTTGCTATCTTGCTTTGGTTTTTGGGTAGTGGTAACGAGTTGAGTTCTGGCTACGAGTAATGAGTACGGCGTAGTAGTGCGTAGTGCAATATAGGAACTAAATATGAGAATATGTGCTAATTGTTCGAAGTGATTAAGTACAGGCGAGTGTGTGGAGTGTGTGGAAAGGTATAGGGGCCTACGTGGTTTTATGCAGACCGTTGGGTAGGAAAGTAGGGAGAGGAAGAAGAAGAGGAAGAGAATTTTAGGTTTTCTGACCACCAGGAGGAAAAGTTGGTCAGGTCATCGATAGTCTGACCTTGACATTATCGCATGCCATTTGGTGCAGATGGTGGCATCATTTGCGATCACGCGACAACTGAGATCGATAGCTACAGAAGAAACAGAGAAAGGTTGCAGTTCGTCATACTACTTTTTACAGAGAGATACCAGATTATTCTACTGTAAGTGTAGTTGTAGTATATGTAGATTGCATATGTGGTTGTGTGGCTGCTGCAAGGACTGTAACTCTTTAGCGGGACTTTTCTTTTTATTTCTTCTTCTTATTGTCTTTTGGCTGTGTGCATCCGTAATGGCTTCGGTTATTGCGTTGTTGCAGAGGCTGGGTGCATGTTGTATCTTCTCGATATTAATAAACACTCTTTATCTAAAAAAAATGTAGATTGCATATCTTCTTTTCATCAGTTCAGACTTTTGATTTTACTAGTTTGTGCATCAAACTTAATACTTCAGATTCTACAGAGCCAGGAGTCTCTTCGAGTCTCGGATTTCACAATTTAATAAAAAATGTTCTTGCTTTCTATTCACGTGTAGTTCTCTTGTATGTTCAAGTCTCTGCTTTTATCAGTGTACTCCCCTTCTGATACAGGTGGTCTAACGGCTAAAATAACTATTGATTTCATTAATACCCTTCCAAAGGTTATTGTAGAACTTTTACCTTAGACAATTAGGAAACGGAATAGCGAAAATTATTGATTTCATTTTAAGCCCCACATATACAAGGAAACCACATTTTATTTTTCAAATACAGGGAAAACCACATGCATGGTATCAATGCCACCTTTAGTTTCGACTTTACATTTGATTTTAGCACATGATACAAGAAAATCAAAGAACAAGTTATGGTCAACAAAAATTACCGTATTTGTTTTTGAAAAAGTCACCAAGTGAAGTGCATGGAGTACACTAATCATGGTAATCAACTAATCATCAGACCCTGTGAATATCATAGGGCGGGTGGCAACGTTGGCACATAATGCCAAGGTTGGACGGCCCCGGAGCACCGTGCAAGAGTCGGCTATGCCAGAGATATGAGAGTAGAGAAGAGATCAGAGGGGTAGGAAATCGAGAAGTGCCTTCGGTGAACAGAGAGAGGGTGGAGGGAAGTTTGGGTTTAGGGTTAGGATTTTGTGGGAGCTTTTGTAGTAGTGTTAGGAAGTGGGCTTGGGCCATAAGTGGCTTTGGGCCAACATGTTTTTTTCACATGTGAATCTAAATTTGGGCCCGTGGTAAGTTTATTGTCAATAGTGCAATCCCATCTTGGTAGCGACGTCATCACTAACGTGTCTCTTGTGGCTCATTGCTGGTGATTTTTTCTGCTGAAACTATACCATTTATTAGGGTCACCAGTGACGGGTACTCAGCCGCCAATCAACACTAAATAAAGGGCGTTTTTATTTGTAGCGAATGTGACATTGTCTTGTACTCGAGCTACTCACCAAGTGCTTCTATCATCACCTCTCCTAACATATGACTAAGTTGAGCTCCACAAAATGATAAACCAACAAAAAACATTTTTGTAACAATCAACAATTGTATCAACCATGTCGGTAGGCAAACGTTGTATAAAGCCCCCATATAGACCCCACTAACATGAGTGTCACTCTCGCTAACCATCAACAAACTCTACTATGGTGTTATCACGACGATGACACAATAGCTTGTTGTTTGTGAACCTCCATATAAACCATTGCCTTTTTTTACAACACTCTTTATTGCCGCCACATCTCCTCTTTTGTTCTATATATGTACCTTTGTGTCCATAAGATACACAATTTATCAATCATCGACACAAAAGTTTTGAAATGGTTTGGAAAGATAATACGTAAAGTATAAATAAGCATTGTGCGGAACCTACAGAAAAATTAGATGTATATAAGAAAGAAAATAAAAATAATTAGAAAACAGTACATGTTTCTTTTCTTTATATCTCTCTTGTCCTACTCCTTCCATATTCGGCCTTTTTTTCTTTTGGTTATCACTTTGCAGATTGAATTGTATTTGAATATTTATGTAATGATAGATTAATTTTGTATCAAAGTGACTAAATTTTCTATACTTTGCATTGCAATTCGCACCCGACTCTTTCGTTGCCAAATGCCGAACTTGCTCGCCTAAAAGCTCCCTGCCAAAGTCTTCATCCAAAGATCTTATTTCCCTTTTGGGCTTGTACATAAGCCGCTATTGCATTAACTCTAAGCTTCATGTCTTGGTAGTGTACTCTCCATAATGTTTAATTTAGCATTCCAATTGAGTAATTTAATTAAGTGAGATATGCATGGTGAATTGGTGACACTAGTAGAATTACACCTAACGCTACCTGTTTTTGTGTGTGTGGTGGTCCGCTCTAATCTAGTCTAATTGAGATCGATAACCCTAACCTATGACTATGAGCACTTAATTAGTCGGACAATACCACTAGCTAGTGCCTTGTAGGTTTCGCATCTCCATGTCGCAGCGGTATGCTTCCAAAATCCCTCCCCGACGAACCGATCGATCCCTGCTAAACTGTGGGTATGCACGGCGGCCAGCCAATGAACCGATGACGTCATGCTTATGACCAGCTCAGCTCAGGCGGGTAGGGAATGTGTCGTGGTCGTCGGATGTCAACGCCGCGGGCCCCACGCAAGGGTTAGCGCAGCACGCGTGCCGCGGGAAAGCGAGCGCTGTGCACTCGATTACGCGCTCGGTCGTGCTGCCCGGCCTGCTAGAGGTACACGCAGCTGCGCCTACACGCCTACTTTTTTTAGATAAAAGGCATTAAGCCGAATTTAAATTAATAAAGCCCCAAGGCAGGTACAACATGATGACAAACAGCTTTTTCGGAGCTCTCCTTCCATTTATTGAACAGAGTTCAGAGAACCACACATGCCTACCAGTTTCAAAAAAATCGAACTCCTAGCTAGGCTATGTGCGTCTACATGGGATTTCCTGGGCTCATGAATGAACTCGAGAGAGCTGAAGCCAGCCGCCCTTGCTTTAGTCTCCTTTACAACATGGCCACACAGAGCCATACCATCACCCTCTAAGAGCATCTCTAGTCACATACCCCAAAATCGGCCCCCAAAATATCCGCGGACACGTCTGGACGCGTCCACGGACACTGACCGGGCAGCCCCTAAAACATGCCTCCTACAACCACGTACCCCAAAATCTAGCTGACAAATTACTACAAACCATACAACGTAGATCATACTACTACTCCTACTACATAGCTATCCTACTCGTCGTCGGAGATGACGATGACCGTCGCCCCTGCCCCTTCACCGGAGCCGCCGCCCTGTGCCTCGTCACCGGTGCCGCCCGCCTTTCCCTCCTCGTCGGAGTCGGAGATGGAGAAGGTCGACGCAGATCCGGCGGCTTGAAGGTCGACGTTGCGGCCTTCCTTCATTGCCGTCTCCGTCTGGAGCTGCTGCTCGAGAAAGCCGGCCCTGTTCCTCATCTGACCGATGAGGATGTGGTCTGCCGGCTCCGCCCGGAGCTGCTGCTCCGCCGCACGGTGCTCCGCCTCCGCCCGGAGCTGCAGCTCCTCCTGGATCCGTGCCTGTTCGGCCTGGTACCGGGACTCCTCCTCCTCCATTCGCTGGCGGAACTCCGCACCCGTCATGCGGATGAATGTGGGCTCGGCCTCAAGCTCGACGACGCCAACGGCCGCCGTCTTCGCCGCCTGGACCGCCGCGTCCGCGGCCCCCTGTGCCTCCGCGTCCGCTTGCGCTTGGGCCGCAAGTGCAGCGACCTCCGCCGCGTCGCGCGCGAGCGCCTCCCGGTGGATCTGCATCCTGCCCTCCGGTGTGAGCATGCCGAGCGGAAGGCGGCAAGAAATGGTGGATGTGGAGGATGGTGGATGTGGATGATGCGGCTAGGGTTTGCTCCGGCCCTCCTTATAGTTGGAGATGGCCGGAGAGACATGAATGCCGGCCGGTAGCTACACCATTAATGCGGTCAAGGTGCCTTATCCGCGTCGACGAGGCGGTCAAGCGTAGGTCCGCCCTGTCAGCGACCAAAGGGCGGACGCGCCCGGGCGGCCCCAAACCCGCCCCAGATATGGGCTGGGTTTGGGGTGTGCCGGACCGCCCGGTCGTTTGGGCTGACTATGGGGTGTGCGGTTGGGTGGTGGTTTTCAGCCCAAACCGCGTCCGGGCTGTCCGCCCGGACGTTTGTGCGTCCTTTGGGGGAGCCGGTTGGAGATGCTCTAAGTTACAAATTGCATTACCGCAGTCAGATGCCAGCCTGAACTTATGCAGCCCTAGGTCCACTACAAGAAATATGTCAACTAGTGACCTTTTGATAGTGACTTTCAAAATATTGGTCATATATCTATGACCATTTTAACCCACTTGGTCATGAACTGTTTTGTAGGGTCTGAATCCAAAAATATAACGACCAATTTGGTAAAAAAAAGTCATAATCTATTTACACAAATTGGTCATAATGTAGACAACAGTTGCCTATGACCTTATTTACGACCATTCTGATTGGTCTTTGAGGAAAGACTGGACAGCCACCTCATCAATCATGCCAATATGGCAGCCATCTGTCGCTTACGTGTCCATATTCAGACATGGTGAACTCACTGACAGGTGGGACCCATTAACAAGATGAATACACATTGACTTGTTGACCCCACCTGTCACGTGGGTCCGCCTAACCTCACCCCACTTGTCATGTGGGTCCAACCCCGCCTCACCCTACATGTCATGTGGTTCCACCCAAGCCAACCTGCCATGTGGGTCCTACTAGGCCCACCTATCATTTGGGTCCCACTGGCCACATTGACTTGTTGACCCCACCTGTCATGTGGGTCCGTCTAACCTCACCCCACCTGTCATGTGGGTCCAACCCCGCCTCACCCCACCTGTCATGTGGGTCCACCCAAGCCAACCTGCCATGTGGGTCCAGCCAGGCCCACCTGTCATTTGGGTCCCACTAGCCCACCCACCTGCCATGTGGGTCCCGCCTCACCCCACCTGTCAAGTGGGTCCCGGCCCACCCCATTTTTATGTGCGACCAGCCCCTCCTGTCATGTGGGTCCCGCTGCACCCTGCCATGTGGGTCCCGCTGCGCCACAGGAGGAGAACTAAATTGAGGAATAAGTTGCAAAAATGTGCGCAGCGGGGACTCGAACCCACGACCGAGCGCTCGCTACGTTTGATCTATACCGCTGAGCTATAGAAGGGATGTTGGCAGATACTAGATGGTTGTTTATCTATACTATTAGAACTATGTGGGTAACTAACAAGGGCACATGGCACGCTCCAACAGAGATCGAGACTTGGCAGAAATTCGAAAGAAATCCCCCTGTCTGTTAGGACGGCAGAGGGCGCTAGCTGGTGCTGCGGTGGCCGCCGTAGGGGGCTGGTGCTGCGGTGGCTGGCGAAGGGGGCTGGAGCGGCGGTGGCTGCCAGAGGTGGCGGCTAGGGCGGCGGTGACCGGAGGAGGGGGCTAGGGCGGGGGTGACTGGAGGAGGCGGTTGGGGCTACCGTTAACGGAGGATGGGGCTGAGGCGGCGGTGACCGACGGAGGGGACTGGGTCTGCGGTGAACGGAGGAAGGGGCTGGGTGCTGGGGCGACGGTGACCGGCTACCTCGGCCATGACAGCGACTTCGCTCCCCTCAGCGATGAGATCCCGCCCGCCTCGGCCATTACAGGACCAAGGTCTGCACCCCTCTCGTCTCTCCCCTCTTCTTCTCCAGTAGTGATGCGTGGCTTCCTTCCTTCATTTAGTTAAACATCAACTTCCTTGATTCGGTTAACCAACTGTGAGCGATGGACATCGGCGGCGGGCAGCAGCGGCGCGGGCCGGCCATCACCTCCGCCGAGCTTGAAGCTGGAGCCGGAGAGAAAGGAGCTGGAAGCAGGGATAATCGAGATGGACTAAGTGCGGCGGGTGCAGCTGTAAGATTTTCTTCGAATCACTTGTGTTCTTGGTCAAATTTTGATGTACAGTTTCAGAGAAGCACGAGATTTAGAGAAGGACTTTGTGATGTCCAGAACATTGGCTAGGTTTTGATGTCCAAAATTGGTTGTGCACTACTTCCATGTGATGTTTGTTTCAGCTTCTTGGTTGTGCACTAGTGTTCAGAGAAGCACACTTGTCGCTAGTGTTATTGCTGTTAATTCTGTCAAAAAATGGTGCTTTGAACATGCTTTTGTATTAAGTGCAGTTCTTAGTGATTTGAATTTAGCGACTGTATAAAAATTTAGCTATTGTATTAAGTGCAATTCTTAGTGCTTTTGTATTAACTCAAATTTACTCGAAATCAAAATTAAATTTGAATTCAAATGTACTTGAATTCCTGGATTTGAATTTCATCTTATACTGTGCAAGTGGGCTAAAGACGCCTTGGGCCCAAACTCTTTGGACTGTATAATGGCCACAACCCGTAAAGAAATGGCTGGACAAAGTTGGCCTGACCCATATAGAGGAGAGCTAATATCGAAAAGAAATTACAGAAAAAAACATAAACGGGCTGAAAAAAGTTGGGCTGGCCCATATAAGGGAGCGGCAAACTAAAAAGAAGATTAAAAAAACATAAATGGGCAGAAAAAAGTTGGGCTGGCCCATATGGAGGAGCCGTAAATTCAAAACGAAATTGCCGAAAAAAACATTAATGGGCTAAATTGTTGGGCTTGGCCCATTTGGATGACCACCATGGGCTGGGCCGAATCTGTTCTATGACCTTCTGATTTGGTCACAGATGGTTATGACCAATTCATAAAAAAGGTCACGTATTGAAGGGGATCGTTGGCAGAAAACAAAAAAATTACTAACAACGATAACCTTAATACCAGCCAGAATCTATTACTATGCAGATATACCGTAACGGAGGAGATCGATATACATACCCTTGTAGACCGAAAAGCGGGGATTACGCCCCCGCACAGGCGTTGCTGATGAAGCCGACGTAGCCGACCTCGAGGTCGTGAAGATGAACTCCTCCAAGCGCCTCAAGTGTGGCGCCTCGCAGAGCTTACACACGTACGGAGAAGATGACGACCTCCGGGCTCCGATCCAGCGAAGCAGCGGAAGTAGAAGACTTGGACCGGAGAAACCAGTAGCACGGCGGAGTGCGTATGTTGGAGAAAACCTCAACCGTGCGTAGCCCCAATTGCGGAACCACGTCTAAACGGATGAGAGAGAGAATTGGTGTGTATTTCCAAGGCATGGGCGGTACCTCTATATAAAGGCGGAGAGGGCTGCCACCCTTGGTGGCTTAGCCATGTGGGACTATTCCCACATGGTTTGGCCGGCCAAGGGGGCTGTGCCGCACCTAGGTAGGCCCCATGTGGCCTACCTAGGGATGCGCCATGCCCTGGGGCCTCTGGGGTGCGGTTCCCCCCCCCCCCCCCTCATGGGTCTCTCTTCCGGGAGTTTGGCCCATTTAGAGTTGGGGCTGCCAATAAATCCGAAAATAAATAAATAAAAATATATTTAATCATTCATTCCACTAATTAATATTAAATACATATTATCTAATTTATTTCGGCTCCGAAAACTATTTCGTCGCCCTCCGATCTCTATCGGATATGTCCCGGAACGCTTCCGGTGCTCTCTTCTATTTTCTCTTCTGCGTCCAATCTAACATAAATGTCACCTACCCTTAAGTGTGTCACCCTAGCGGTTCGGGATCACGCCAGACATGATCGAGACCCGTTCTCCGATCAATGACTAACAGCGGGGCCTTGGATACCCATGATAGTCCCTGTGCGTCCACGAATATCTTTGCCGTTCGAACCTTAGACGTCAAGTCTTAAACCTTTTAGCAGGCGATACTTAGTTTATCCGAGACTCGATCTCTGGCATCACGATACCGATCTTGATCCCGTTACTTGACAATACTATCTTTACCGGTCTGTGATATTACATCCCCGTGACCTAGTCACATGCTTGCAAGCTCAATGATGTAATCTCACCGAGTGGGCCGAGAGTATCTATCCTGCTATGCGGATTGGCAAATCCCGCTATTGATCCCTCGCCTCAACTACTTCCTTCCGATACCCGAGAAGGACACCTTTATTGTCACACTATGTAAGATATGACGTTTGATGCAATCAAAGTATCTTTCAGAAACAGCAATTAAATTTGATCTCGCGGTCGAAGGCGTAATGACTACGTCCTACAAATATTGGGTGCGTCCATCACATCATTCACCTAATGATTGACTCTATTTTCAACCGACATAAATGTCACATGATCGGGAAACCTCGATCATGAATCGCACAACGGACTAGTAAAGAGGCTACTAGGGACCTGGTTGTTTATATACCATACGTGTATTAATGTTTCCGCTTAATACAGTTATAGCATGGTATAAAACGTGTTATGAACAAATGAGATATGACAAATAAAACATCTTTATTAATTGCCTCTAGGGCATATCTCCTTCACGTATGACCATTTGAGACGCTCGGTATGTGACCTTCAGATTTTGGTCATAAAAAGGTCATTTTTTTTACGATGAACAATTATGACCTTTTAGTGACCAAATTTGAGAGTCACTAGTTGACATATTTTCTTGTAGTGGTCGGCAGCGATAGCCAACCCTTCCCTGCATGCAAGGGTCTCAGGATCGGTGACGCCGTCGATGACAACCGAAGAGCCCCCAAGAACACTCATTCTCCATCCCTCACCACTGCACCGCAAATGACGAGATGGGTTAGTTTTTTCGGTTGTTGCATCCACGTTGATTTTCAGCATTCCCTCTGTGGGGGCTCCACCTTGGCCCCGGAGCTGCTCTCGTCGTCTCCTGTTGTGACAGAGCACTAAAAATATCCGATAGGAAAGCCTTCGCATGTGGTTCCTGTTGCGAGCATACTAGCTCGGTCGTATCCTCCGGTGCAAGAGCCCAGACATACTTAGAGCATCTCCAACCGGAGAGCCCAAATTTGGCTCCCAAAGTGTCCGCGGACACTGTCCGGTCAACCCCCAAATGTGGTGTGCTACAAAAGCTTGACACCCAAAAACATGCAAGCCATGCACGTCGATCATACAACTAGTTTGAAGTCTAAATAAATAGTTCAAATCAACTTATTACAACAATTAATTGTATCTAAACAAATAAAAGTAGACCGCATATAAAAATAGTTCACATTATTCGGACCACACATCAATGCAAATTGAAATTCACTGATTTCCCATGAAGACATACACATGCTCCACCAGATCATTGAATAGTTGGGTGTGCACTTGTTGATCTCGAAGTTGTTGATGCATCTTAAGGAAGTTCATAACATGCTCTGCCTCTTGTTCAGGTAGGTGGACATGCACTCCAGGCTTGTCAAAATCAAGTGTGCGAGCTGCCCCTTCTCCCTCGTCCTCCATAATCATGTTGTGCAAAATTACACAACAAGTCATGACCTGTCATAATACCTCCGGATCCCACATCAGTGCGGCTCCACGGACTATACCCCAACGAGCTTGCAGCACTCCAAATGCCCTCTCGACATCTTTCCTAACATTCTCATGTGCAGCTGCAAATTGACATTGTTTGTTACCAGAAGGATTGCTTATAGTCTTCACAAATGCCGCCCACTGAGAATAGATACCATCTTCAAGATAGTATCCCATGGTGTAGTCGTGCCCGTTGACGGTGAAGTTGCATGGTGGAGCACCCCCATCACAAAGTCTTTTGAACAGAGGAGAGTGATGAAGCACATTGATGTCGTTGTGAAAACCGGGCATGCCAAATCCACAAGTGTTGAGATGCCACTGCTTCAAGTTCGATTGTGGCCTCTTTGTTGTGACCTTGGTACTGCCCACGCAACCCTGTTGGGCAGTTTTTCCATTGCCAATGCATGCAATCAACTGAACCTGGCATACCTGGAAATCCTCTTGCTTCTCCAAGGACCATTAGCCTTTCGGTGTCCTCCGCATTTGGTTCTCTCAGATATTCCGCTCCAAACACCTTAACCATAGTGTATGCAAATCTCTCCATGGCCTCAATGCATGTACTCTCTCCCATTCGGACATACTCGTCAATAGCATCCACGGCTTTTCCTTAGGCTCGCATTCTCAAAGTTGCAGTGCATTTCTACATAGGTGAGAAGGATAGTTTTCCGTAGCAATCATACCTCAACTTGAAGTAATCATCATACTTAGTCACTGCTTCCTCTATGCGCCGGTAAAGGCTTGAGCTCATCCGGAACCGGCGCCGGAAAATCCCCTCATGAAAGACCGGATTCGAACGGAAATAGTCGTCATACAAATCTCGACAGCCTTTGAGCCTATCACGGGCCACGGTGATCCTCCCCTTAATCGATCCCCGGAAGTTGAGAACGTGCTCCTCCTTCTTCTCCAATTCCTCTTGAATACTCAGCATCGACATGGCGGCCTCCTCGTCTCCGTCCTCAAACATGTCATCGTCAGCAGACCCTTCAATGAACTCCTTGTACATGAACTCATCTACGCCCGAGTAGTCGTACTCATCGTCGGAGGAAGAATCCATGGCTAAAAATATGAACACTTGATCATAAAGCGGCTCCGGCAATTCCACAAACACTTTGAGAGCGAGGTGGATGGCGTGCGATGTAAAACATATCGGAAGCGGAGCGTGCATGCCTGGTTCGTGCGGCGGCGGTTTCCTGGCGAGCGCGTAGGACTAGGCTACTTCTGCTGGGGGTTCGAGGAGGCGGCGGATATGCGACGGGAACGGCGACGGAGGAGAGAGGTGCGGCGAATGTGAGCAGAGCGGAGGAAGAAGAGAGGGTTCCGGTCCAATTTAGGGGGAAATGTGTGGGTCCACGTTGCCAGGTCTGACGTGGCGGACTCGTCCGGGCACGTCCGGACCGCCCCAAACCCGCCGCACATATGGGCTGGCTTTGGGATTTGCCGGACCACCCGAATGTTTGGGCTAAGCTTGGGGAAGATGGCTAGGTCCTGATTTTCAGCCCAAATCGTGTTCGGGCTGACCGCCCGGACGTTTGGGCTAGCTATGGGGGACTCGGTTGGATATGCTCTTAGCCATCATGTACTCAATCTGATGCCATGAGTCCTCTTCACTGCAAATTGCACATGCACTTCTTGTCGCCATGTTCCTGTGGTGGAGAACATCGCTCGTCGAGAGTGACAAACAAGCAAGCCTCCACCGTAAGACTCTGATTTTTGAATGTACCTTCACTTGCCAAAGCCTCACCAAATCCCTCTACTTAGATCGAGAATCTGAAGGCCATTATTCCACATGATTTTCCTATATCACCTATTCAATTTACTGTATCTGTATGCTATCTGAAACAGTGTTGAGTTAGGGATAATGCTCTTTAGTTTAGTGATTAGCTCTTTCTTATGTTGCTGTGTGTTGAAATATTTGGGTCAACTTTTGCTACACTGGTCTTTATTGAAGGTGGCCATTATTTTCTCATGATCGTTGGGGGGTATACATACTAGAACTCGATGCGGGGTTGTCTGTCGACGTGATATCGTCCGTTTATTTTTGTTTTGAATGGCCTGCGTGCGGCGTTCGTTTAAATTGATGGGTCGCATTTTGGTTACCGCTACCTACAAGGGTGGAGCTGGATACGTGTTGGTGGCAGTGTCCGTTGAACGCTGCCGCCGTTTACATCTTTAGCGACGAGTCATAGGAGTCGACTCTCAAAGGTTGGACGATAGGGGAAAGGGAAAAGCAGCTGGTCCTGGTTAGATTTCCCGTATTACTAAAAGATTAGACCGCTTTAATGATTGTACCAGGTATTATTAGTGCTGCGTATGGATGGATGATGTGGAGAACACATGTTGTGGGCTGTCACAACCAAATCGTATGAAGTAGCAACATCTGAACTCTAGATGGTGTTGAACAGGACTTGAACGTCAGATGTCCCTCGCTCAATGACACATGCGTTTTTATTTGATGCTCCAAAGTCTACACATGGTGAGGCGGTCGAGGTAGCTCATCCCCTTCAGTTGTTCTGAAGGTGAGCTCGCGATTGTCATCTTCCTCGCATTGACGAAATCTTTGCCAACCGTGGAGAGAGGCAGCAAGCTTGGACATGAATTCTTTCAGTAGATGAGGGCAGCTCTTACTGAGATGGTCGAAGTCATCGGTTGCCATGACCGACTCCAGTGTGGTGGAGGAATTGAGCAGGAAGTCGAAGCATGCCTGCTTGAGCCCGTTGCAACGATGTTGCTCTGCCAGCACCAGCGTGGTCACGGCCGTGCTCGCATCAATGTGCTCGCACAACCTTTCCTCGCAGAGTAGCTTCAGCCTCTCCATGCTGTACCAATCAGCGGCTTCCAGGAGATGCTGAGCCATAGCAGCCGCACCCTCTGCCAACACCGGTGGCAGTTCCTCCGTGTAAGCGAACAGCAGAAGATTCCTGAAGACCTCGGCCCTCATCCCCTCGATCTCTACGCACGTGTGTCCGGCGGCGTTGCTCTCTTTCATCACGCCATAGAGCTCTGCCTTGAAGACAGGCGACCGCGCGGCCAGCACGCAGCGGTGCGCGGCGAAAGTCACCCCGGTGACTCGGAACCTCATGCCCGCGCCCTGCCCGCTCTGCAATAGCTCACGAAAGTCACGAGGCCAATCAGGCGGTGGCATGGCAGGTCGAGCGGCGGCGCCGGCGTCGAACTCAATGACCGTGATGCTGCACCGGACCGAGAAACAGTCTTCCTTGAGAAGGAATTTTTCGACTTGTTCCCTCTGGATGAAATCTTCGTAGCCCCAAAAGGCGCCCACGCATGGAAAATTACGCACTTCCCCTCCGTCGCTTCTGCTATAGCACAGCACCGGCTCCCCGGTGGCGTGGTCGAGGACGTCGAACCCGATCACGGCCTTGACGGCGAGGCAGGCAGCATCAAGGAAGGCGTAGACGGATACGAAATCGGTCGTATCATCCGGGCGATTACCGTTGGGGTAAAACAAGATGTGCCAGCTGTTAGAATATTGGGCCCATTATGGGCAGCCCATAAAAGCAAATCTGAAATCTCAAATTGGCCCATGTGCATGGCAGAATTTTGGAGGTGCAGTGTGGTGCTAAATTTTAGTCCCACATTGCTAGTTGGAGGAGACAAACACCACCTTATAAGGTGGAGTGTGAGATCTCGTGGAGTGTTGTACCACTAGGTGTGCTAGTGGAGAACAAAAGGCTCTCTCGTGCGCACTCCGCCGCCGTCCGTCCGTCTCGTCACGACACGCCGCGGGTTGCGGGAATGAGCCGATCCGATGCCTATATTTTTGCTGTTCAGGAAAATCGAGTCGTGTTATCGTACGTGTACAGCTTAGAGAATTCAGATCGCTACCGGATCGTGGGCTGCTGTAACCGACTCGACGTGGCCGGCCCACGTTCTACCCGTTAGGGTTTCCTGAACCGCACTATATATTGCCTTGCACTACCGTGCGCCATCACAACCGTACCAATCTAGGTTTTGCCAATCCTGAACCGTGAACGGGACAGCAGGTATCCGGAACCACTTGTCCTTGTGATCCTGTACGGGAGAGGGCGAATACGTTTTTGGGAAGCGCCCCGCGCGACTGCTTTCAACTTCTTCATCACGGCTCGACTTCCTGGACGATCTCCGGGTCCGCGGGCGACTCGTCTCCAACGTCGTCTTCTTCGAGCTGCTACTGTCGCCGCTCAAGCTGCTGCCCTCGCTGCTCCAACAACTAATTCATCTACAATTGTTCGGTACGTTCGTCACGTTCTGATGGGTGTGTTTGTAGATGTCTTGCTGCTGGTCATGTTAATTAATACGTCTAGTATTTTCGAGATTAACATGTTAGTAGCTCTTGCGATCATATTTTATATTCTGGATTTAATCATGGAAATTAAGCCTAATAATCCAACAATCCAAAAACCTTATATTTGTTATAAGCAATTTCCTGAGTTAAACATGGGACATCTATCTGATGCGCTGAGTCCGGACAAGTTTACCGGTGTGGACTTTAAGAGATGGCAGTACAAGACCACACTGTGGTTGCGATCTCTGAAAGTGTTCGAGTCTAGTGAAGGTTTACCTGAAGGAACTATATCTGACGAGGATCAGAACAAGTTCAAGGAAACCAATACTGTCTTTGTGGGACTCGTTCTGACTGCTCTTAGCAACAAGCTATTTGATGTGTACATGCACATTACAGATGCCAAAGAGCTCTGGGAGGCACTGAACGCTAAGTTCGGTGTAGCAGATGCTGGCAGTGAACTGTACATCATGGAGAGCTTCCATGACTTCAGGATGGCTAACAACCGTTCTGTAGTCGAACAGGCTCATGAGATACAGTGCATTGCTAAGAAGCTTGAGCACGCTAAGTGTGCCTTACCTGACAAGTTTGTGGCTGGATGCATTATTGCAAAGTTGACTTCTTCATGGAGGAACTTCGCCACAACTCTGAAACACAAGAGACAGGAGATATCGGTTGAAAACCTGATAGCGTCTCTTGATGTTGAGGAGAAGGCTCGGGCTAAGGACACTGCTGAGAGAGGTGGTGAAGGCCAGTCTAGCGTCAACATGGTGCAGAAGAACTTTCACCATGGCAAGAGCAAGGCAAAGAGCAAGCCTTCCTTCAACATGCCTACCAAGACTACTTCTTTCAAGAAGAAGAAGAAGGTGCTGAACAAATCTGAGCTAAAGTGCTACACTTGTGGAGAGCCCAGACACTTCTCTGTGGACTGCCCAGATCGTGCACACAAGAAAGGGAAGGCGCCAAAGCATGTCAACGTCGTGACCGCTAGCAATGCTGATAGGTACGGTAATTTACCGATTGTGCTTTCAGTATTTCAATCTCCATGTTGGTGGATTGATACGGGTGCTAATGTTCATGTATGTGCTGACATCTCTATGTTCATTTCTTATCAGGTCACAGATTCAAGCGTCTTAATGGGGAATGGATCACATGCTTCTGTTCGTGGTGTTGGCACGGTAGATCTGAAGTTTACTTCGGGGAAGATCGTGCAGCTGAGGAACACGCAGCATGTCCCTACTATGAACAAGAATCTTGTTAGCGGCTCCCTTCTATGCAGAGATGGGTTTAAATTAGTCTTGGAGTCTAATAAAGTAGTTGTGTCAAAATTTGGACAATTTATTGGTAAAGGGTATGAGTGCGGAGGCTTGTTCCGCTTTTCGTTATCGGATTTTTGTAATAAGTCAGTAAACCATATTTGTGGCAGTGTGGATTCGGATGCTAATGTTTGGCACTCTCGTTTATGTCATGTTAATTTTTGTTTAATGAGTAGACTTTCCAGTTTGAGTTTAATTCCTACTTTCACCATTGCCAAAGGTTCTAAGTGACATAGTTGTGTGCAATCTAAGCAACCTCGAAAGCCTCACAAGGCAGCCGAGGAGAGAAACTTGGCACCTCTAGAACTCTGTAACAGCCCAAAGTTGTGAACTTATAAACCCGAGTAAAATTTTCACTTTTGCGTCCCTCATGCATCATGGCATCCATATTGAACTGCTAAACAACTGAAACAAATGGTTTGGCACCATTTAAATACAATTGCCAAACTTGCTCTACCAAACTCTACAACAATGAAAGCATGGTGTCCAAACTATTTTATTTTGAAGCCCCCTTTTTTGTGTAGCTTCTACTCAATATGGGGAGGCTCCCCAAATTTTCTCAAATTTTTATAAAATGTTTTGGTGCCCTAATAAAATTCATGAAAAGCTGCTGGAATTAAAAGGAAACTGGGAGGGACTTGTTGGTGATGGAACAATTTGGCCAGGGGCCTCTTTGCAAATTCGCCGTCTCCTTGCCTGTAGCGACCGCGAGGTGCTCGACCGCACCGCGGGCTCGCCGTGCCCGCGCCGCACCAGCGCGTCGCCGGGCCCCCCTGCCTCTACCTGCACGAGGAGCACGCACACGAGGCCACGCTCTCTCTCCCTGCTGTGTTCCCCACCTCCCTCCCTCTGTTCTCATCTCCCTAGCCGGGGCATCGCCGTCGCCGTGTTCGTCGCAGCGCCGCCGATTGAAGAGCCCCCGCGCCAATCGAAGCTTACCAACCTCTCCGCCGCGTCGCCAGCTCCTCCTCTGCCAGAGCACCACCGCCGCTTCGCCGGCCGATTTTCCACCGCTCCCGTCCACCCCGACCTCCCCGACCACTCCACCGCACTCGTGGTGAGCTTCTGGCCGTGCTGGCCCCTTCCCTTCTCCTCTCTCGCCGTGGTCACGCCGTGTTGCTCGCCGAGGTTGCGTCGCCGTAGCCACTATCGCAGACGCCCTCCTAGTTCGCAGCCCGGCCGTTGAACCAGCCTAAGCCGGGCTCCAGGCCGTCCGTCTCTGGGCCCTGACCGGCCTTTTCGCCGGCCCAAACCGGCCTGGAGGCCGAGCGCCTCTGGAACGAGGCCGGCCGTGAGATCGGCCCAGACCGGCTGGGGGCCGGACCCCTCTGTTAGCAGGCCGGCCTGCAAACTGGCCCAGGCTGGGCTAGAGGCCGGCTGCACTGTTTTTTCTGCGGTTTATTTTTTCCATTTCCTCCTCGATATCGACTTGCTTCCCGCTCCTCCCTCGCGACGTTAGGGTTGTCGAACCTCGATGATTCCTTCATGTTCCAACTCTCCCTCTCGAATTCGAGTAATTAAATTTTATTGCTGTTGAAATTAATTTAATTAAAGCACATAATTAAAAGAGGATATTATAAAATTAATAACTTTTGATCGGGGCCTCCGAAAAATGTGTTCCTTATATCAGAACGCTCAAAAAAATGTGCATTAATCAGTAGCCTCATGTTCATGCATGTTTACATGATCTATAGCACAGGAAAACATTAAAACAAAGAAGGAGCTTTATTTCTCTCTTGTTGAATAATTATTTCTTCACCCCATGTAAATTGGTAGAACTTGTTATAACAATTTCAGTGCATTAAAAATGTCATGCCATCATGTGTTTGCGCATTGCATTTTGTTAAAGCATGTGTGGTGATTGATTGCTTTCCCGTGTGTTATGCTTCGATAGATCAAGCAGCCGGGGTTAATCCCCAATACCCCGAGGAGCCGTACTACCAGCACCTTGATCAAGGCAAGCGTAATCCCCCCTCTGAGCATATCTTATCCTATGTTTCCGCAAATATTTTCTCCACTATAATATTGCATGCGGTTCCAAATGTCAATTTTATTGGATTAGAGTATCCTATAGTTGCATTAAGTTTCCGATGCCAATACCTGTTTCCCCCTATTATCCATAGGTTTGTATTGTTGGCCTGAGATACTTAACTATGCTATGTTGATGCTTAGCCATGCTTAGTAATGCTAGCGTACATGGATGGTTCATGTTGGAAACAGGTGATGAATTGTTCAGATGATGGTGGAGAATTGTGGTGACAGGTAATAAATGCTAAAGGTGGGGATGAGAGGCCACTGTGGTTGTGGTGCTTTGTCTCGTTCTCGCCGCCTAGGTGCGAGTTCTTTACCTCCCGAACCAAGACTGAGCGTGCAACCATGCGTGAGGCCTATGCAATTGCAGGAACCCTCATAGACTAAATAACTCGGGCGGGCTAGCCAGGGTCCTCTAGTTCGGGCTTCCATTTGCGCGTGCGTGATGATGGTGGTATGAACTGGGATGAGGATGTGGTGTTAGGAAAATAAGTGGCCGTGGGGCAGGGTGTTGAGGCACTGCGTGCCTGCCGCCACTGATGATCCTGGAAAGTCCTTAACGAGGGAGAAGTCGACACCGCTCCCACCCAGCCGGCTTTCCAAGGAAGAGAGCTAATGCGCAGGTAATGGGCCGGACGGTACGCGTGGCAAACATTGTACACCCCTGCAGGGTAAATCTTTTCGAAAAGCCGTGTCCACGGTTACGGACGACTTGGGAAAGGACGATAAGATCATAGAATAACTTGAACGGAATGATTAAAAACTGGGTACTAGAGGTACCACTCAAGATGCAAGGTGACTTCCTCGAGGGTGATTCGGGGAGGTGCCTTTGAGAACAGGTACAGTGGTTGATGATGGTTGATGATGAGAAAGGTGATCAAGAAAAGAGTACTTCTTACCCTTTTGAAAATACTCTGAATAGTCGATGCCATTGAGTTATGTTTTCATAAATAAAATCAGCTTTATGCAAAACAGCCATAAAACTTTGAAAGCCTCATCGAGCTAAAGCTCTATATATAATCTTGCGAGTTCGTCGAACTCAACGTCGTTTGTTTTGTTTCAGAGGAGGACTTCACCGACCTCGAAGGTGGGTTCTTTGTGGACGTCGACGAGTAGTCTGGGGTTCCCAGGTGGCAGCTTGGGACATCCCGGAACAGCTGGCGCTGTGATGTTTATCTGTAGGCCTCTTAGGCCATAATTTGGATCTTGTTGTTTAGAACAACCTAATTCGCTTCCGCATGTTGTAATGTTGGGTCTGTGACCTCTGGTTGTATTTGCTATCTTTCTCTATTATAAGAGTTGAACTATAATGATTTGTGTCGTAGAGTCTGTGATGTGCCAGTTGTTCCACAAGTCTTGATCTCTCTATTATACATTGAGGGTTGTGCCTGTGTTAAGGCATCAATCGGGGTGTTGCGTTGCCGATGATCCATTCCGAGCAACGCCTGCCAAAGGTTTTGGCCGGGGATTGGTAAACCCGTAACCTCCGGTTGTATCGCTTAACCGGTGACACACAGCATCACTGTATAACAGTCGGGTCGGGGCGCCACAAGTTGGTATCAGAGCAGTACTGCCTGTAGGAAACCCTTCTACTGGTCGATGTTGAGTCTAGTGTTTGTGAAAATATTTTTAACCTAAAAATGAGTTGTGAAAACCATCTTAGGATTCTTTTTACTCCTTATCTGGTTACCTCTAATCTCGGAGCAATCTTACCTCGATTTGAGTTAAAGGTTTTACTTCTCGTCTGTTACTTCAAAATTTAGAAACGTGGGTGGGTTCGACCTTTAGTGTTATGTGTCCAGTTGCTCCCGCTGCGTTGCAATCCCAAATCAACTCAGATGTTTCACTGTTACCAACAATCATTTATCCTTTTTTGGGTTTTAACCCAAGGACTTGAACATAAGGTCCCGGATTGTGCCAACTAGAGTGTGTTAAGTGTGGTTCTTAACTCTCACTAGTAGCACATGATGCTGATCTTTGACCCAAGTTCTATCTTGTTGATTCCTTGTTTGTTACACAAGTATTATCGTCCCTAGTCTGTGTACTTGAGTAGACGCTAATGCTATTGTTCGACCATTCGGAGAAAGATACTAACGTGTCATTGTCAAATCTCCAGAATGGCTCGAGGAGGCCGTGGAGGCCGTGGAGGCGGGTAACCACACAATGATGAGGATGATCTGCCGCCACCACCCTCGATGGCTCAGGTCTTGATGGCCATTGAGGAGAACCGTGGGCGCAATGAGCGCTTGCTTGAGCAGTTGGTGCAGCAGAATGCACGGAGGAACGAGTGCAACACTCTCACTGAGTTCCTGCGCTCGCAGCCACCCACCTTTGCTGATGCTAAGGAGCCACTGGAAGCTGATGATTGGCTTCGTGCTTGGAGCGCAAGTTCTCCGCGCTGCATGTCCCAGTGGCTGAGCAAGTCAACTTTGCCACCTACCTCTTGGTTGGTGCTGCTGGCTGTTGGTGGGAAAGCCATGTGGCTTTGTTTCCAGCCAACCATGTCTTCACTGGGCTGATTTCGCACTGCCTTCCGTGCGGAGTACATTCCCCAGCCGATCATGGATTTGAAGAGGAGGGAGTTCCTGGATTTGCAACAGGGACGGATGGACCTCCGCACTTATGGTCGTGAGTTCAACCATCTCTCTCGTTACGCCCCAAGGGACGTGACCAATGATGCTGACAAGCAAGAGCTGTTCCGCAAGGGTCTTCGCCGCAGCTCCGCTATGAGTTGCCCTTCAGGTTCCAGACCTACCAGGAGCTGTTCAACCAGGCTTTACTCTTGAGCAAGGAAGAAAGGAACTTGAGGCTTCCAAGAGGCCCGCACACGGGGACCACCAGAGTTCCTCGGGTTCTGAGAGCAAGAAGCGCAGGGTGTTTGTTCCCTACAGCGCTGTACCGCGTGCTCCATTCATGCCGAGAGCCGCGGATACAGGCCACCTCCTCCGCGCCCCACTACTTCGACACTTGGGGTAGGCGGGAGTGGGTACCGTCCTATGCTACCTGCTCCACCTGGACTCACTTGCTACACCTGTGGCCAGGCTGGCCACTACTCCAGGGAGTGCCCCCAGAAGGCACCTCTCGCGATAACTCCTGCACGAGCCCCTGCCACTCCAGCTGGCAAGGCTGGACCTATTGTGCGTGGTCGCCTGAACCACATCTCTGCTGAAGAAGCTGAAGAGGACCCCGGCGTTCTCATGGGTGAGTTACGAATCAACAACAATCTGCTACAGTTTTGTTTGATTCTGGAGCATCGCATTCATTCATATCCATAGCTTTTGCAAAAGACCACAAAATACCGTTCGAGAAAATGAGCATCCCTTGGTGATCGCCACTCCTGGCTCCAAATGGCAAACCGATGGGGTTACTCCTGAGTCCAGATTACTATCGGTTACTACTCTTTTCCTTTCGCTTTGGTAGCTCTGAGGTCAAGTGGCATTGATGTCATACTGGGCATGAACTGGCTAGCCAAATACCGGCTAATCTCGACTGTGCTGCCAAGACCGTCACCGTGACCAATTCTTCCGGTGACAGTGTTAAGTATTGGTCTGCACTGTCAAGACCTCCGTTCATCATACCCAACTCACCTGAGATCCTCCTTTGCTTTATGGAAGGCGAATCCCCTCCTGAAATCCAGGACATACACGTGGTGTGTGACTTCCCGGATGTGTTCCCGGAAGAATTGCCTGGCATGCCTCCTGACCGAAGTGTGGAGTTTGTCATAGATCTACTTCCCGGTACCGCTCCAATTTCCAAGAAGCCCTACCGTATGCCGGTGGAAGAGTTGGCTCTGTTGAAAGAGCAAATTGATCAGCTGTTAGCGAAGGATTTCATCCAGCCTAGCAGTTCACCTTGGGGTTGTCCGGTACTCTTTGTCAAGAAGAGGGATTCTACCGTGCCTCGTCTAGTCTCTGACTATCGACCGTTGAATGCGGTGACAATCAAGAACAAGTATCCTATTCCTCGCATCAATGATCTGTTGGATCAGTTAGCTGGTGCAACGGTATTCTCCAAGATGGATCTGAGGTCAGGCTACCATCAGATCAAGATCAGAAAGGAGGATATTCCAAAGACGGCATTTGTTACTCGCTATGGCTCATATGAGTATACCGTCATGTCCTTTGGTCTCACAAATGCTCCAGCTACTTTCATGAGGCTCATGAACTCCATCTTCATGGATTATCTTGACAAGTTTGTCGTCATTTACATTGATGACATCCTCATCTATTCCAAAACCAATGAAGAGCATGAGAACATCTTCGTTTGGTTCTGACACGACTTCGAGAACACCGCCTCTATGCCAAGTTCTCCAAGTGTGAGTTTTGGTTGGATAATCTTGTCTTCCTTGGTCATGTGATATCCGCTAATGGTGTGGCTGTCATTCCCGACAAGATTCAGTCCATTTGGATTGGAAAACTCCAATGTCAGTCAAGGACATCGTAGCTTTCTCGGATTGGCGGTTACTACCGCCGATTCATCGAAGGTTTCTCCAAGATAGCCAAGGCCCTGACTGACCTTCTCAAGAAGGATAAAAAGTTCGTATGGACGGCCGAAGCTGAAGAGAGCTTCAAAACACTGAAAGCCAAACTCACGTCCGCTCCTGTGCTTGTCCTGCCGGACACAAGCAAGGATTTCGTCGTCTTCTGTGACGCCTCTCTGCAAGGCTTGGGCTGTGTGCTAATGCAAGATGGCCATGTGGTGGCATATGCTTCTCGCCAACTTAAGCCGCATGAGCACAACTACCCAACTCATGATCTAGAACTTGCCGCGTGGTCTATGCTTTGAAGCAATGGAGACCATACCTGTTTGGTAACCGTTGCGAGATCTTCTCGGATCACAAGAGTCTGAAGTACCTCTTCACCCAGCCGGATTTAAATCTCAGGCAAAGGCGTTGGTTGGAGTTAATCAAGGACTATGATGTGAGTCTGAACTATCAACCCGGCAAAGCAAACGTCGTGGCTGACGCGCTAAGTCGGAAGTCCTATTGCAACAATCTGATGATTGAAAAGGCCCAACCTGCCCTTCATGAAGAGTTCTCTCGTTTGAACTTAGAAATGTTCCCTCCGGCTACCTTGCAAATCTGGAGATCAAATCTACTCTTGTAGACCAGATTAAGGATGCTCAAACCGTGACAAGGGTATTCTAAAATCAAGGAGAACATTGCTAGCGGGAAGGCCAAATGTTTCTGTCAATGAATCCGGAGTTGTTTATTTTGGTGACCGCTTGGTAGTGCCAAAGAAACGAAAATTGAGGGAGCTGATCCTCCAAGAAGCTCATGAATCTCCTCTCTCTATTCATCCCGGTAGTACCAAAATGTACCAAGACCTTCGACCACAATTCTGGTGGACTCGTATGAAACGAGAAATTGCCAAGTATGTTGCTGAATGCGACACCTGTCGACGGGTAAAGGCTGAACATCAAAGGCCTCCGGCACTCTTCGCCCTATTGCAGTCCCGAGTGGAAATGGGATGAAATTGGTATGGACTTCATCACCGGGTTTCCCCGATCTCAAAAGGGCAACAATGCAATCTGGGTAATCATTGATCGTCTTCCAAGGTTGCTCACTTCCTACCAGTCCGTGATGATATACGGCAAGTCAACTTGCTGACTTATATTGGCTCGTATTGTTCCATTGCATGGGGTCCCTCTGAGGATCATATCGGACCGTGGAAGTATCTTTGTATCCAAGTTTGGCAGAGTTTCCAAACTGCTATGGGGTCCCGTCTCAACTTCAGTACCGCCTACCATCCTCAAACTGATGGTCAGACCGAAAGAGTGAACCAAGTGTTGGAAGACATGCTTAGGGCATGTGTGATCTCTTTTGGCAAGGGTTGGGAAAAGTATCTCCCTTTCGCGGAGTTCTCCTACAACAATAGCTATCAAGCTAGTCTGGGCATGGCTCCATTCGAGGCTCTATATGGAAGAAAATGCCGCACTCCTCTAAATTGGTCCGAGACCGGAGAGAGAGCACTCTTTGGTCCGGATGTGATCAATGAAGCTGAGGAGAAGGTTCGAATCATAAGAGAGAATCTGAAGATTGCTCAGTCTAGGCAGAAGAGCTACTATGATAAGCACCATCAGGAAATTCACTATGAAATTGGTGATAAAGCTTATCTCCGCGTCTCTCCCCTTCGTGGCGTTCGCCGCTTCGGAATCAAAGGGAAATTGGCACCTCGCTATGTTGGCCCTTTCACCGTTCTGGCCAAGCGAGGAGATCTTTCTTATCAATTGGAGTTACCGGTCAAATTCCCAAATGTACATGATGTGTTTCATGTCTCCCAACTTCGCCGGTGTTTCAAAGATCCTATCCATGGAGTCAATCATGAAGAGCTAGATCTCCAGGAAGATCTCACTTATCGCGAGCATCCTATCCGTGTCCTGGATGAAGCCGAAAGGAAGACCCGTAACAAGACTACCAAGTTCCTCAAAGTTCAGTGGTCTCACCATTCCGAGGAAGAAGCAACTTGGGAAAGAGAGTCTAGTCTTCGTGAGGAGTATCCCGACTTCTTTCCCAACCTTAGAATCTCGGACGAGATTCCTGTAAGGGGGGTAGAATTGTAACAGCCCAAAGTTGTGAACTTAAAAACCCGAGTAAAATTTTCACTTTTGCATCCCTCATGCATCATGGCATCCATATTGAACTGCTAAACAACTGAAACAAATGGTTTGGCACCATTTAAATACAATTGCCAAACTTGCTCTACCAAACTTCACAACAATGAAAGCATTCAACTTGCAAAATACAAATCCTTGTCGTCTCATATTTGTCAAGGAAGTTCCAAGAGTTGAAATTTAATATTTTGCAATTGCTATAAATCTTCCAAATGAGTAACATTTTGAATTTAGCAAAATGCCCGAATTTCAACCCTATGAACCAAGGGTGTCCAAACTATTTTATTTTGAAGCCCCCTTTTTTGTGTAGCTTCTACTCAATATGGGGAGGCTCCCCAAATTTTCTCAAATTTTTATAAAATGTTTTGGTGCCCTAATAAAATTGATGAAAAGCTGCTGGAATTAAAAGGAAACTGGGAGGGACTTGTTGGTGAGGGAACAATTTGGCCAGGGGCCTCTTTGCAAATTCGCCGTCTCCTTCCCTGTAGCGACCGCGAGGTGCTCGACCGCACCGCGGGCTCGCCGTGCCCGCGCCGCACCAGCGCGTCGCCGGGCCCCCTGCCTCTACCTGCACGAGGAGCACACACACGAGGCCACGCTCTCTCTCCCCGCTGCGTTCCCCAGCTCCCTCCCTCTGTTCTCATCTCCCTGGCCGGGGCATCGCCGTCGACGTGTTCGTCGCAGCGCCGCCGATTGAAGAGCCCCCGCGCCAATCGATGCTTACCAACCTCTCCGCCGCGTCGCCAGCTCCTCCTCTGCCAGAGGAATCGACGCGGGAGGCCGAGGATCGACGCCGCGATCATCTTCTTCCTCGCGGCCGTCCGAGCACCACCGCCACTTCGCCGGCCGATTTTCCACCGCTCCCGTCCACCCCGACCTCCCCGACCACTCCACCGCACTCGTGGTGAGCTTCTGGCCGTGCTGGCCCCTTCCCCTCTCCTCTCTCGCCGTGGTCACACCGTGTTGCTCGCCGAGGTTGCGTCGCCGTAGCCACCGTCACAGACGCCCGCCTAGTTCGCAGCCCGGCCGTTGAACCAGCCTAAGCCGGGCTCCAGGCCGTCCGTCTCAGGGCCCTGACCGGCCTTTTCACCGGCCCAAACCGGCCTGGAGGCCGAGCGCCTCTGGAACGAGGCCGGCCGTGAGATCGGACCAGACCGGGCTGGGGGCCGGACCCCTCTGTTAGCAGGCCGGCCTGCAAACCGGCCCAGGCTGGGCTAGAGGCAACCTGCACTGTTTTTTCTGCGATTTTTTTTTTTCCATTTCCTCCTCGATATCGACTTGCTTCCTGCTCCTCCCTCGCGACGTTAGGGTTGTCGAACCTCGATGATTCCTTCATGTTCCAACTCTCCCTCTCGAATTCGAGTAATTAAATTTTATTGCTGTTGAAATTAATTTAATTAAATCACATAATTAAAAGAGGATATTATAAAATTAATAACTTTTGATCGGGGCCTCCGAAAAATGTGTTCCTTATATCAGAACGCTCAGAAAAATGTGCATTAATCAGTAGCCTCGTGTTCATGCATGTTTACATGATCTATAGCACAGGAAAACATTAAAACAAAGAAGGAGCTTTATTTCTCTCTTGTTGAATAATTATTTCTTCACCCCATGTAAATTGGTAGAACTTGTTATAACAATTTATGTGCATTAAAAATGCCATGCCATCATGTGTTTGCGCATTGCATTTTGTTAAAGCATGTGTGGTGATTGATTGCTTTCCCGTGTGTTATGCTTCGATAGATCAAGCAGCCGGGGTTAATCCCCAATACCCCGAGGAGCCATACTACCAGCACCTTGATCAAGGCAAGCGTAATCCCCCCTCTGAGCATATCTTATCCTATGTTTCCGCAAATATTTTCTCCACTATAATATTGCATACCGTTCCAAATGTCAATTTTATTGGATTAGAGTATCGTATAGTTGCATTAAGATTCTGATGCCAATTACCTGTTCCCCCTCCTATTATCCATAGGTTTGTATTGTTGGCCTGAATACTTAACTATGCTATGTTGATGCTTAGCCATGCTTAGTGGAATGCCTAGCAGTACAATGGATGGTTCATGTTGGAAATAGGTGATGAATTGTTCAGATGATGGTGGAGAATTGTGGTGACAGGTAATAAGATGCTAAAGGTGGGGATGAGAGGCCACTGTGGTTGTGGTGCTTTGTCTCGTTCTCGCCGCCTAGGTGCGAGTTCTTTACCTCCCGAACCAAGACTGAGCGTGCAACCATGCGTGAGGCCTATGCAATTGCAGGAACCCTCATAGACTAAATAACTCGGGCGGGGCTAGCCAGGGTCCTCTAGATCGGGCTTCCATTTGCGCGTGCGTGATGATGGTGGTATGAACTGGGATGAGGATTGTGGTGTTAGGAAAATAAGTGGCCGTGGGGTAGGGTGTTGAAGGCACTAGCGTGCCCTGCCGCCACTGATGATCCTGGAAAGTCCTTAACGAGGGAGAAGTCGACACCGCTCCCACCCAGCCGGCTTTCCAAGGAAGAGAGCTAATGCGCAGGTAATGGGCCGGACGGTACGCGTGGCAAACACTGTACACCCCTGCAGGGTAAATCTTTTCGAAAAGCCGTGTCCACGGTTACGGACGACTTGGGAAAGGACGATAAGATCATAGAATAACTTGAACGGAATGCTTAAAAACTGGGTACTAGAGGTACCACTCAAGAATGCAAGGTTGACTTCCTCGAGGGTGATTCGGGGAGGTGCCTTTGAGGAACAGGTACAGTGGTTGATGATGGTTGATGATGAGAAAAGTGATCAAGAAAAGAGTCACTTCTTACCCCCTTTTGAAAATACTCTGAATAGTCGATGCCATTGAGTTATGTTTTCATAAATAAAATCAGCTTTATGCAAAACAGCCATAAAACCTTGAAACCCTCATCGAGCTAATGCTCTATATATAATCTTGCGAGTTCGTCGAACTCAACGTCGTTTGTTTTGTTTCAGAGGAGGACTTCACCGACCTCGAAGGTGGGTTCTTTGTGGACGTCGACGAGTAGTCTGGGGTTCCCAGGTGGCAGCTTGGGACATCCCGGAACAGCTGGCGCTGTGATGTTTATCTGTAGGCCTCTTAGGCCATAATTTGGTTCTTGTTGTTTAGAACAACCTAATTCGCTTCCGCATGTTGTAATGTTGGGTCTGTGACCTCTGGTTGTATTTTGCTATCTTTCTCTATTATAAGAGTTGAACTATAATGCTTTGTGTCGTAGAGTCTGTGATGTGCCAGTTGTTCCACAAGTCTTGATCTCTCTATTATACATTGAGGGTTGTGCCTGTGTTAAGGCATCAATCGGGGTGTTGTGTTGCCGATGATCCATTCCGAGCAACGCCTGCCAAAGGTTTTGGCCGGGGATTGGTAAACCCGTAACCTCCGGTTGTATCGCTTAACCGGTGACACACAGCATCACTGTATAGCAGTCGGGTCGGGGCGCCACAAACTCGTACATTCGGATCTATGTGAGATGAATGGCGTGTTGACAAAAGTTGATAAGAGATATTTCATGACTTTAATCGATGATGCTACTAGGTTCTGTTATGTATATTTGTTGCACACTAAAGATGAAGCTTTAGACTACTTTAAAATCTATAAAGCTGAAGTAGAAAATCAATTAGAGAGAAAGATCAAACGTCTTAGGTCAGATCGTGGTGGCGAGTATTTCTCCAATGTATTTGATGAATTCTGTGAGGAACATGGTATTATTCATGAGAGGACGCCTCCCTATTCGCCCCAATCAAACAGGGTTGCCGAGAGGAAAAACCGCACGCTGACCGACTTGGTGAACGCCATGTTGGACACTGCTGGTTTATCTAAGGTATGGTGGGGGGAGGCTTTGTTGACTTCGTGTCATGTCCTGAATAGAGTTCCTAACAAGGATAAAGAGAAGACACCTTACGAGGAGTGGTCTGGGAGAAAACCATCACTTTCTTATTTTCGTACTTGGAGATGTTTGGCGAAAGTCAATGTTCCAATTCCTAAGAAACGAAACCTTGGACCGAAGACAATAGATTGTGTCTTTCTAGATTATGCTCAGCGGAGCATTTGCTATAGATTTTTAGTGGTTAAATCTGAGATACCTGATATGCATGTTGATACTATTTTGGAATCTCGTGATACAACATTTTTTGAGAACACGTTTCCTATGAAGGATATGCATAGCATTGCTAGAATTTCTTCTGAGATATTTGCTGAACCTAGTACATCTGTTGATCATTCTGAACAACCACTTGTTGAGGAAGTCCTTGAGAAGGATGACAATGAATCAGCTCCCAAGAGGAGCAAGAGACAGAGGACTGAAAAATCCTTTGGTGATGATTTCATTGTTTACCTTGTGGACAATACTCCCACGTCCTTTGCAGAGGCATTTGCATCTCCTGATGCTGATGACTGGAAAGAAGCTGTCCATAATGAAATGGACTCGATTCTTTCTAATGGAACTTGGGAATTATCTGAACGACCCTACGGCTGCAAACCTGTGGGTTGTAAGTGGGTATTCAAGAAGAAGCTAAGGCCTGATGGTACTATTGAGAAGTACAAGGCACGGCTTGTAGCCAAGGGCTACACCCAGCGCGAAGGCGAAGATTACTTTGACACCTATTCACCTGTTGCTAGACTCACCACCATTCGAGTACTACTTTCCCTGGCTGCCTCCTATGGTCTTATCGTTCATCAAATGGACGTAAAGACAACTTTCCTTAAGGAGAGTTGGAAGAGGAAATCTATATGGATCAGCCTGATGGGTTTGTAGTAAAAGGTGAAGAGAGAAAGGTGTGCAAATTAATAAAATCTTTGTATGGGCTGAAACAAGCACCTAAGCAATGGCATGAGAAGTTTGACAACACTCTTACGTCTGCAGGCTTTGTCATTAATGAGGCTGACAGGTGTGTGTATTATCGCCATGGTGGGGGCGATAGTGTTATATTATGCTTGTATGTTGATGACATACTTATTTTTGGTACAAGCATGATAGTGATAAATGAGGTCAAGTCTTTCCTGTCAAAGAGCTTTGATATGAAAGATCTGGGACAAGCTGATGTGATCCTGAACATTAAGCTGATTAGGGATGAGAGTGGGATTACGTTAACGCAATCACACTATGTTGAGAAGGTCTTGAGCCGCTTTGGTTATATAGACAGCAAGCCTTCTCCAACACCCTATAATCCCAGTGTGACACTCAGAAAGAACAAAAAGGAAACGAGAGATCAATTAAGATATTCTCAAGTGATCGGTTCACTCATGTACCTTGCGAGCGCGACGAGACCTGACATCTCTTTTACTGTGAGCAAGTTGAGCAGGTTCATGTCTAACCCGGGTATTGATCATTGGCATGCACTTGAAAGGGTCATGCGCTATCTGAACGGTACAATGAGTTATGGGATTCACTATTCAGGGCATCCTCCGGTGCTTGAGGGATACTGTGATGCGAACTGGATCTCAAATGTTGATGAGCTCTACGCCACAAGTGGATATGCATTTATTCTTGGAGGTGGCGCAGTATCATGGAGGTCTTGCAAACAGACCATTTTGACGATGTCAACCATGGAAGCAGAACTTACTGCTTTAGATACAGCTTCTGTTGAGACAGAATGGCTGCGTGAGCTCTTGATGGACTTGCCGGTGGTTGAGAAACCATTACCGGCCATCCTTATGAACTGTGACACCAAACGGTTATCATGAAAGTGAACAGTGCTAAGGATAACGCGAAGTCATCAAGACACGTCAAAAGACGCTTGAAGTCTGTCAGGAAAATGAGAAACTCCGGAGTAATAACTGTTAGTTATATTCAAACAGACAAAAACCTGGCAGATCCCTTTACGAAGGGATTATCAAGTAATGTGATAGATAGTGCATCGAGGGAGATGGGGTTGAGACCCGTGAGCATTACACCATAGTGGTAACCCAACCTATGTGATCGGAGATCCTGTGAATTAGGACCTGGGAAGAACAAGCTAGTGGTTTAACAGAGGAGAGTTATTTTATAACCCTCTCCGTGGGAAGATGCATAACTCTCACATTCTGTAAGGCAGGTTGGCAATATGCCTTAATGTGTTTCTGTTGGCTATTCGTAGCAAAGGTGCTATCCTACAGAGCGACCTTGAAAGAACACACCTATATGAGTCCGACTGTTAAACGTCGCAGTCTATGAGATTTGGGTGATCTCTAGTAAGCTCATGAAGAGACCAGGGAGTATGATGTATATGCTCCACCCGCGGGGTAGGCTACTGGCAGCCACGTGCTGGTTATGACTTTGAGTGAAGTCTATTGGCACCAAACTTGCAATTCAAGGTTCGTCCATTGTTCAAGTTGCTGGTAGATGTAGCTTGAAGCTCTAGGCGGAAGTTCAACTTAACAGTCTCTGCTGAAACACTGGTATATAAACAAGAAACGAGGTTTGGCAAAATCTCTAAATGGGAATTTGAGATCTGGTGGGGATTGTTAGAATATTGGGCCCATTGTGGGCAGCCCATATAAGCAAATCTGAAATCTCAAATTGGCCCATGTGCATGGCAGAATTTTGGAGGTGCAGTGTGGTGCTAAAGTTTAGTCCCACATTGCTAGTTGGAGGAGACAAACACCACCTTATAAGGTGGAGTGTTGCACCACTAGGTGTGCTAGTTGAGAACAGAAGGCTCTCTCGTGCGCACTCCTCCTCCTCCTCCGCCGCCGTCCGTCCGTCCGTCTCGTCACGACACGCCACGGGTTGCCGGAATGAGCCGATCCGATGCCTATATTTTTGCTGTTCAGGAAAATCGAGTCGTGTTAGCGTACGTGTACAGCTTAGCCAATTCGGATCGCTACCGGATCGTGGGCTGCTGTAACCGACTCGACGTGGCCAGCCCACGTTCTACCCGTTAGGGTTTCCTGAACCGCACTATATATTGCCTTGCACTACCATGCGCCGTCACAACCGAACCAATCTAGGTTTTGCCAATCTTGTGTCTTGCGCCGCCACCGTAGTCTACTCCATCCTGTGCGCCGGCGTGCACCGGCGAACGGGACAGCAGGTCTCCGGAACCACTTGTCCTTGTGATCCTGTACGGGAGAGGGCGAATAAGGTTTTTGGGAAGCACCCCGTGTGACTGCTTTCAAGTTCTTCATCACGGCTCGACTTCCTGGACGATCTCCGTGTCCGCGGGCGACTCGTCTCCAACGTCGTCTTCTTCGAGCTGCTACTGTCGCCGCTCAAGCTGCTGCCGTCGCTGCTCCAACGACTACTTCATCTACAATTGTTCGGTACGTTCGTCACGTTCCGATGGCTGTGTTTGTAGATGTCTTGCTGCTGTTCATGTTAATTAATACGTTTAGTATTTTTGAGATTAACATGTTAGTAGCTCTTGAGATCATGCTTTATATTCTGGAATTAATTATGGAAATTAAGCCTAATAATCCAACTCCAGCTAGTGCTGTCTCCTACGCGGAAGGATTTGGAGCGAAGCCCCTTGCAATTGTTCAAGCCCTTGCTCATCGATAAATATCCTTCGATCCACAGCAGGTGATGTAGGGTCGTCGTGCGGGCGCGGAGGGTGGATTCATTAACGGTGACGACGTGCTGATCCGACGATTGTTCGGAGGCCATTGCAGAACAATATTTACGTACCAAGCGTCGGTGAAATACGGCGGCGGGCCTATATATCAAATCGAAAACCCTATGTGGTGTGGACGATATATCTAAGAAGATGCAGGCATAAGCTAAAGTGAATCGTTACGAAGACGAACAAGACCATGTGTACGTATCTGGTCCAGATTCGTACGTGTATTCCATGGAAGCATCTTTTTTTTTTGAGAGCTCTCCGGCACTTTATTGATCAGGGTTCAGATAGCTAGTACAGACACATCAGGTGGATGACCGAACCACACATATCTACCAGTTTAAAAGAAAATCGAACTCCTAGCTAGCGAAATCACATAATAAAAGGGTTCCCTTCGTGAAGGGAAACCCGCACGCTGCTGTGTCGACAAGTGTCGTCTTCTACTTCGCGCGGTGCTCCTCGGTTGCTTACATGTCCGCCATGTGTCGCTACTTAAAAGTGGGGAGGATAAGAGAGAAAGAGATACAGGAGGTGAGAAGGCAGGTTTTTCTTTTATTTTTTAAAACTGAAACTTCAAAATGAAATATCTTGAATATCGTTTATCCAAATTACGAACCGTTTTCATTTTTGGGCTACTCGTGTCGAGATCTTTAAAACTAGATCCCATGTTGATAGGTTTTGAGAATTTTTTTTATTCGTACTTTGTACACCCTGTTCTACATATTTTATATATCTAGTTGCAGCGTGTACATCCAAGAGCAGTGTGAGTGTGCATCCAGTAGCAGCGCGTGAGTGTACATCTACTAACATCGTGTACATCTAGTAGCAACGTATGTTTACATCTAGTAGCATCGTATACTTCCAGTAGGATCGTGAGTGTACATCCAGTAGTAACATGGGTGTACATCTAGTAGCAGTAGCGGCGTGTATTTTGTACTTACTGTTTTGTGTACTTTGTACATCCTGTTTTTTGTACTTTGTACATCATCCTCTGTGTATTATGTACTCTCATTTCAATTATTTTGTACACCTTATTTCTATGTAATTTGTACTACTTGTTGTGTGTAGTTTGCACATCGATTTTTATGTGCTCTGTACTCTTAGTTCGGTGTAATTTGCACACACTGTATTTATGTGTAATTTGTAGAATAGTTTGTACACCGGTTTCTGTAAGTTTTGTATACCGTGCTCTGTTTTTTCTACTGTGCACTACATGGCGGGTATGGTTCGGATCTTCAGATTGTACAGGAGCGAGCAAAAGCGTACGCGGGGGCTTCGGCCATCGGCGCAGCGGACGTACGCGACGACGCGGGGGCTTCGCTCTTGTCCACCTGGACGCGAGCTGGGCGAGCGCGCTCGTACAACACACGCAACCGACGTACGCGACGACGCGGTGGACCGACGCACGCGATCGCATTCCTTTTCGCGTCCTCGCGTAGGGCTACACGTGGCGCGCTCGCACGTCGCCAGTTCCCTTCGCGAAGAGTTCCCTTCGCGTAGTCATACCCCTATGCTAGCCTATGCGTGTCTACATCGGATTCCTGGGCTCATGAAGGAACTCGACAGAGCTGAGGCTAGCAACCCTTGCTTTTAATCTCCTTCACAATATGGCCATACTGACCCATACCATTGATACGTCCATTTTGCATCACTATTTTATATCATAATTTACTGCTATTCATTGATATATTTCATATTTGAATGATATACTTATGTTATTTTATCTTGTTTTGCATGTTTGATGATTATTGGAGAATTAACTGCCGGAGTCAGGATTCAGCTGGAAAAAGCATCGTCAAGACACCTATTTCTGAAGATCAACAATTCACGGAAAATATACAGATGTTCCTATTTTGTCAGATGCCGGAGCCAGCCAAAAGGGGAGGCTGAGATGGGCCACGAGGGGCCCACACCACCCCACGGCGCGGCCCCCCTGCCGCGCCGGGGCATGGTGTGGCCACCCTGGCCCACCTCTGGCGCTCCCCCTTCGCGTATTTCATCCCCCAGAAACCCTAAGACGGGGAGCCATCGAGGAAATATTCCGCCGCCTCCACGAGGCGGAAACCACAGAGAGAGAAAAAGCTCTCCGGCAGGCAGAAATCTGCCGGGGAAATTCCTTCCCGGAGGGGGGAAATCATCGCCATCGTCATCGTCATCACGCCGGACTTCATCGGGATCATCATCATCATCTCCATCGCCGTCACCATCATCTCCACCGCTCCACTTCGTTCCGCTGTAACATCTAGGGTTATACTTTGTGTAGTTCATAGGGGAAACTTTCCCGGTGTTGATTACTACTTGTGGTTGATGCTATTAAGTTTTATCGGTGAATTGAAGTATATGTCCAGATTGTTATTCATCATTATATCACCTCTGATCATGATCCATATGATGTCTTGTGAGTAGTTCGTTCAGTTCTTGAGGACATGGGAGAAGTCATGCTGTTAGTAGTGGAACTATGTTGAGTAATATTTAATGGTTTGATATTTAAGTTGTGGTGTTATTCTTCTAGTGGTGTCGTGTGAACGTCGACTACATGACACTTCACCTTTATGGGCCTAGAGGAATGCATTGTGTATTCGGCTACTAATTGTGGGGTTGCCGGAGTGACAGAAACCTAAACCCCCGTTAGTAAACCGGTGCATGAGGGAGTGTAGGATCTCAGAGTTTAAGGCTGTGGTTAGATTTATCTTAATTACTTCCTTGTAACGCGGATGCTTGCAAGGGGTTTAATCACAAGTATGTATTAGTCCAAGTTAGGGCAGTGCATTAGCATAGGTTCACCCACACAACACTTATCAAAACAATAAAGATTAATCAGCTGTAGGAAGCGAAAGCACTTGACGAAATTCCCGTGTGTCCTCAAGAACATTTTGCCATCATAAGTAAACCAACCGGCTTATCCTTTGCTCTAAAAAGGATTGGGCCACTTGCTGCAATTATTATTACTGTCTTTTATTTACACGTATTTTATTTATCTGCAATATCAAAAACCCTAAAAACTTGTCTGCTAGTATTTACAGTGATTCCTTGATCAAAACTACTTGTCAACACCTTCTGCTCCTCGTTGGGTTCGACACTCTTATTTATCGAAAGTACTACGATACACCCCCTATACTTGTGGGTCATCAAGACTATTTTCTGGCGCCGTTGCCGGGGAGTGAAGTGCTATTGGTAAGTGGAATTGGTAAGGGAAACCTTTACTGTAAGTGCTGTTTTTATTTCTGCTTGCTGCTTTATTTTATTATGGAGAGATCTCCATTCGAATCCCTATTTGGGAATACTACTGCCACTGCTAAGGTAGTAGATGAACCGCCGCCTGCTGAATTAGATCCATTTAAAATACCTATGAAAATTGTTGAACGTGTTATGGATAACCGCTATGTTGGAGATGGAACCATCCATCCTGGTGATCATTTACTATTTATACATGAATTATGCGAGTTGTTCAAGTGTGCAGGTATTTCAATGGAAAAAGTCAAGAGGAAGTTATTCTCTATATCATTGAAGGGCCGAGCTGCGGAATGGTATAAGATGCTGAAGAATGGCCGATCTATTGGCTGGGAGGAAATTGTACCTCTCTTTTATTCTAAATTCTATCCTCCTAGTGAGATTCATCAAGATCGAAATCGCATATATAATTTTTGGCCTCATGATGGAGAGAGTATTGCCCAAGCGTGGGGGAGATTGAAGTCACTAATGCTCAAATGTCCCATTCATGAGCTCCCAAGTAATATTGTTATCAATAATTTTTATGCAAGGCTTTCTCTTCATGATAAGGATTTATTGGATGCCTCTTGTTCTGGATCATTTACACGTACTGAAGAAGAAGTTAAATGGGACCTTCTTGACCGTATTCAGGAAAATACTGAAGGATGGGAGAACGACAAAGGTAGAAAGTCAGGTATAAATTATGATTACGAATGCATTAAATCTTTTATGGAGACTGATGATTTCCGTAATGTTAGTGTGTTTACTGTCTTGATTCTCAAGTTGTTGCAAATTATTACAAAGCTTTTGCCTCTTATCTTGATGTGCCTAAGAAGGATTTGAATAAATATCATGAACCTTATAAAGATAAAACCAATTCGGCCATTGGCAAAGTATTGAAGTTCATACTGTTGATCACATTTTGCCAGAACCTTATATTGAAAAAATACCTTTTCCTGTTAAAGTCAAGCAACATTCTCTGATAGCTAGTGTGGTTAATAAAAGTGCCAAGAAACCTTTAGAGCCTGATGAACAAATAACTGTTGAACCTGAAGTAGCAATTATAAAGGATTTGGTAACTGAAAATGTAGATGGAGAACATATTATCTTTTGTGAAGATGCTTCTAATATTGTTTCGCATCCTGGTAAATCTAGGAAAACAAGTGTTCCTGTGCTTTCAGTGAAGATAGGAGAACATTGCTATTATGGTTTATGTGATATTGGTGCAAGTTCTAGTGCTATTCCTTTTGAACTTTATAAAGAAATTATGCATGAAATTAGTCCCTGTGAACTTGAGGATATTGATGTGGTTATTCAACTTGCCAATAGGGAAACTATCTCTCCCATTGGTATTGTGAGAGATGTCGAGGTTTTATGCGGTAAAACTAAATATCCTACTGATTTTCTAAAGCTAGTAAAACTTGTCCTATTATTTTCGGTAGACCTTTCTTGAATACATGTGGTGCTATTATAGATTGTAAGAAAGAGAAAATTTACACTAAATTTAATGGAGAATCTTATGAGTTTAATTTCTCTAAGTTTGGTAAGAAACTTTATGAAACTGATTTGCCTAATGAGGACTCGAAAATTGAACAACTTGCTGCTATTGCTATTGCTCCTAACAATGCCTTGCAGCAATTTATGGAGGAACACGAAAGTGAGGTCTTTATGGAGGAAAGGAATGAAATTGACAATATCTTTCTTCATCAACCACCATTACTTAAGCATAATTTGCCGGTGGAAGATTTGGGTACCCCTGCACCTCCTAAAGAAGATCCTGTTTTTGATTTAAAACCTTTGCCTGATAACCTTAAATATGCTCACATTGATGATAAGAAAACATATCCTGTTATTATTAGTTCTAAACTTTCAGGTACTGAAGAGGCAAGGTTATTGGAAGTGTTGAGGAAACACCGAGGGGCTATCGGATATACTTTGGATGATTTAAAAGGGATTTCTCCTGCTATATGTCAACACGCCATCAACATGGAAGATGATGCAAAACCTGTTGTGGAGCACCAGCGTCGTCTAATCCCTAAAATGAAGGAAGTGGTAAGAAATGAGGTATTAAAACTCCTCGATGCTGGTATAATTTATCCTATTGCTGATAGTAAATGGGTAAGTCCTGTGCATTGTGTTCCTAAGAAAGGAGGAGTTACTGTTGTGCCAAATGAAAATGATGAACTTATTCCTCAAAGAGTAGTTGTTGGATATAGGATGTGCATTGATTTTCGAAAGGTTAATAAAGTTACTAAGAAAGATCACTATCCTTTACCTTTTATTGATCAAATGTTAGAAAGGTTGTCTAAGAAAACTCATTTTTGCTTTCTTGATGGTTATTCTGGATTTTCACAAATTGCTGTTAGAGCGAAAGATCAAGAGAAAACTACTTTTACTTGTCCTTATGGAACTTATGCTTATAGGCGTATGCCTTTTGGTTTGTGTAATGCTCCTGCTACATTTCAAAGATGCATGTCTGCTATTTTTCATGGTTTTTGTGAAAAAATTGTGGAAGTATTCATGGACGATTTTTCCGTCTATGGAACTTCTTTTGATAACTGCTTGCAAAACCTTGATAAAGTTTTGCAGAGATGTGAGGAAACTAATCTTGTTCTTAATTGGGAGAAATGTCACTTTATGGTTAATGAAGGGATTGTTCTTGGACATAAAATTTCTGAAAGAGGTATTGAAGTGGACAGAGCTAAAGTTGAAGCAATTGAGAAAATGCCCTGTCCCAGGGATGTTAAAGGTATTCGTAGTATTCTCGGTCATGCCGGTTTCTATAGAAGGTTTATTAAAGATTTCTCTAAAATTTCAAAACCTCTTACTAATCTTCTCCAAAAAGATGTACCTTTTGTTTTTGATGATGATTGTAAAGAAGCTTTTGAGTCTCTAAAAAAGGCTTTAACCACTGCTCCTGTTGTTCAACCTCCTGATTGGACTTTACCTTTCGAAATTATGTGTGATGCTAGTGATTTTGCTGTAGGTGCTGTTCTTGGACAGCGAGTAGATAAGAAGTTGAATGTTATTCATTATGCTAGTAAGACTCTTGATGCTGCTCAAAAGAATTATGCCACTACTGAAAAAGAGTTTTTAGCAGTAGTTTTTGCTTGTGATAAGTTTAGACCCTATATTGTTGATTCGAAAGTTATTATCCATACCGATCATGCTGCTATTAGATACCTTATGGAAAAGAAAGATGCTAAGCCTAGACTTATAAGATGGGTGCTTTTATTACAAGAGTTTGATTTGCATATTGTAGATAGGAAAGGTGCTGAAAATCCTGTCGCTGATAATTTGTCTAGATTGGAAAACATTTCTTATGATCCTGTTCCTGTTAACGATAGTTTTCCAAATGAACAATTGGCTGTGATAAAGGTAAGCTCGCGAGAAAGTCCTTGGTATGCTGACTATGCTAACTTTATTGTTGCCAAGTATTTGCCTCCAACCTTTACAGCTCAGCAAAGAAGGAAATTCTTTTATGACTTGAGGCATTATTTTTGGGATGACCCACACTTATATAAAGAAGGAGTGGATGGTATAATGCGAAGATGTGTTCCAGAATTTGAACAAAAAGAAATATTGAGAAAATGCCATGGAAGTGCTTATGGAGGACATCATGCTGGAGATAGAACTGCACAAAAGGTTTTACAATCAGGTTTTTATTGGCCTACTCTTTTTAAAGATGCAAGAAAATTTATTTTATCATGCGATGAATGTCAAAGAGTTGGTAATATAACTAGACGCAATGAAATGCCTATGAATTATTCTCTTGTTATTGAACCTTTTGACTGTTGGGGATTTGACTTTATGGGTCCTTTTCCTCCTTCTGATGGTTATACTCATATACTTGTTGCTGTTGATTATGTTACTAAATGGGTAGAAGCTATACCAACATCTAGTGCTGATGGTGAGACATCATTAAAAATGCTTAAAGATATTATTTTTCCAAGGTTTGGTTTTAGAAAAACCCTTGCTAAATATGATGTTAATCATAGAATTTCTTCACCTTATCATCCTGAAACAAGTGGTCAAGTAGAATTATCAAATAGAGAGATTAAATCTATTTTGCAGAAGACTGTTAATAAATCTAGAAAGAATTGGGCTAGGAAGCTTAATGATGCTTTGTGGGCTTATAGAACTGCTTATAAAAATCCTATGGGTATGTCTCCTTATAAAATGGTTTACGAAAAAGCTTGTCATTTACCTCTAGAATTAGAACATAAAGCTTATTGGGCCGTAAAAGAACTTAATAGAGATTTTAAACTTGCCGGTAAAAAGAGGTTACTTGACTTGAGTTCCTTAGATGAATGGAGAAGTGAAGCTTATGAAAATGCTAGACTTTTTAAAGAGAAAGTGAAACAATGGCATGATAGGAGAATCCTAAAGAGAGAGTTTAATGTTGGTGAGAAAGTTCTATTGTACAGGTCTCGTCTCAGATTTTTTGCAGGTAAATTACTTTCGAAATGGGAAGGGCCTTATGTTGTTTCAGAGGTTTACCGTTCAGGTGCAATCAAAATTATTTCGCTTGATAGTGACAAATATCAAGTGGTTAATGGTCAAAGACTCAAGCATTATATTTCTGGGGATTCTTATAATGAAGACATTGATATTATTCAAGTAGTGACTCCGGAAGATTTTATTAAAAGTCAAATTCAGAAAACTGCAGAGTCTGTTTTCGAATAGGTAACAGTTTTGGTAAGAAAAAGTTCGCGTTTAACTTCCCAACTTATGTTTTTGCTGTTTTTATTAAATATGGAAAATTACGAGCCGAAAACGGGAAGGAAATGGTGCCCGAGGGCACCACACCACCACACGGCGCGGGCCCGCCTTTGGCCGCGCCGGGGCATGCTGTGGGCGCCTCGGAGCCCGTCTCCAGCCCGGTTTCGACCTGGACTTTCCTTTTGTTATGAAACTTGTTGCTATATAATCCCCCGGATCCCCCGAGGTCCGTATATCGTTTTCTCGTCGTGTTTTCGTTTCGGGTTGTTTCTGTTCAGATGTCGTCCCAGGGTTCATCTTCAGAGAAGTACGTGCTGCGACGTCAACGTGAGCTCCTTCGTGACCTCGATCAGGGGACTTTCGTCGGATGGGCAGAAGAAGAAAGGATCATAGCTAGGCGCAAGGATATGGATCAGAGCGTCAAGGAGGAAGTAAAGGATATGTAGTCAAACAAAGAGGGACAGATTGCAGCAAGATCAAGGACAAGCAAACCTACTTTTGTGGGATCAATTAACACTCAACGTGTCTTCTCTCATAATATGCAGGGAGCGACACCGCCTGTTCCAGATTTTAGCTCTTTTCCTGCAGTAACTGAGGCTCTTCGAGTCACTGATGAGTTTTGTGATCAATATCGAGTTCTGAGGATGGAGGTGGAGATACTCCAAGAGAAGAACGACAGGCGTCGCCGCATGCTAGAGCGGTTCCTGTCCCCAATCAAGATCGTCCCACCATCACCACCGAAGGAGTAATTCATCATTGGTATTGGCATCCCCTCAGCTTGTTCCAAGCTTGGGGGGAGTGCCACGGTATCATCACCATTATCTTTTACCTTTTACTTTTCAGCCGAGTCATATCATGAGTAGAAAAGTTATCACATAGGATGGTTTGCAGTGTGGAAGTATCTCTCCTTAGTTGGTTATCTATGTATCCCTTGGTGTGAGTTGCCATTATTGGAATATCAATGAGAAGTTTTATCATTTACTTTCTGCACACTTTATTTTACTTTGCAAATTTCTGTCATATGAATGATCTTGTTGTTAGTATTGGCATAACTTTGGGAGCATCAAGTAAATCTATTTGGTTTTGGCAAACTTAGCATTGGTCAGTAGCAACAATACTTTGAGGCTTAAGTAGTAAAGAGGGGATTGCATGTAGATACATTATCTCATTATCTTTCTTTCTTGTTGGCTCATGATCTTAGTATTCTCAAGTTAAAATTATTTGTGTTTACAAGGAAGATTGCATGATTGTTTCTATTACATTTATATTTGTTTGTATCCCTCCACTCTTATGCTTGCTACCCAGCCTTGCTAGCCAAAATCCTGTACTGAGAGGGAATGCTTCTCGTGCATCCAAACCTTGAGCCAAAACCCATGCCATTTGTGTCCACCATAACTAACCATATGTGGTATTTCCTTGCCACTCCAAGTAAATACTTCATGTGCTACCTTTAAACTATTCAAAGCTACTACTCCTTATTTGTGTCACTGTTTACTTGCTCATGAGGACGGGGTGGATGTCTTTATGTCAACTGTCAAACAGAATTTACCACCGGACTAGCGGCATATACATCCGCTTATCCATTAATTTTGCAAAAAGAGCTGGCAAATGGGGTGCCCAGTCCCAATTAATTACAACTTTAACCGTTTAATTCTCTTCACATTTTTGCCCTGATTTATCAGTCAAGCAATGACAAACAGTGAAATATCTGCATGTGTAAACTAAAGAGAAGAGGGATGATCTGCCTTGCTGGTAGAAATAACGTCCTTCATGGGAGCCGCTCTTAAAAAGTCTGGTTGGCAGGGTCATATTGTACTTTCCATTTTCGGATTCGTTGACAATTCTCATACACCACTCAAAACTTATATTTTTATTCTCTATATGATTTCAAAAACTTAAAAAGCTCTAGCACATGATTTAATCCCTGCTTTCCTCTGCGAAGGGGCTTTCTTTTATTTTTATGTTGAGTCAGTAAACCTATTCCCTTCTTTCTTAAGCAAGCATTTGAGTTGTTGTGATTCAACCATCTATATATTAATATTATCAATCATGTCTGTTATCCTTCCTTGTTTTGCACAAGTCTTTTATCTGAAGGAATATAACTTTGAAAGTTATCAATGACTGTAAAGAAATTGTGATAATTGAGCATGTAAGTTCTGCAATATAGCTCCGATATAAGGACTCTACTCGAAAGATAAGTACAATCTGTTAATTGTTCTCTGACCAAGAACGAAGTTTGCCATCACCAAACTATGATTTTCTTTATGCACCTTTATTGTGATTTCCATTACTCGTTGCAAGATAAGTTATATGAGGGGAAGTTGCTATCTAAAATGATTTGTGTGTTAATACATGTTGATGCTTCTTGTCCGTATTCTTTATTATCGATGCTTCACTCCATAAACCTGTGGTCTTGTTTACTGAGTTCAGCTTTCGCTTGGGGACAAGCGAGGTCTAAGCTTGGGGGAGTTGATACGTCCATTTTGCATCACTATTTTATATCATAATTTACTGCTATTCATTCATATATTTCATATTTGAATGATATACTTATGTTATTTTATCTTGTTTTACATGTTTGATGATTATTGGAGAATTAACTGCCGGAGTCAGGATTCAGCTGGAAAAAGCATCGTCACAACACCTTATTTCTGAAGATCAACAATTCACGGAAAATATACAGATGTTCCTATTTTGTCAGATGCTGGAGCCAGCCAAAAGGGGAGGCTGAGATGGGCCACGAGGGGCCCACACCACCCCACGGCGCGGCCCCCCCTCTACCGCGCCGGGGCATGGTGTGGCCACCCTGGCCCACCTCTGGCGCTCCCCCTTCGCGTATTTCATCCCTCAGAAACCCTAAGACGGGAGAGCCATCGAGGAAATATTCCGCCGCCTCCACGAGGCAGAAACCACAGAGAGAGAAAAAGCTCTCCGGCAGGCAGAAATCTGCCGGGGAAATTCCTTCCCGGAGGGGGGAAATCATCGCCATCGTCATCGTCATCACGCCGGACTTCATCGGGATCATCATCATCATCATCATCTCCATCGCCGTCACCATCATCTCCACCGCTCCACTTTGTTCCGCTGTAACATCTAGGGTTATACTTTGTGTAGTTCATAGGGGAAACTTTCCCTGTGTTGATTACTACTTGTGGTTGATGCTATTAAGTTTTATCGGTGAATTGAAGTATATGTCCAGATTGTTATTCATCATTATATCACCTCTGATCATGATCCATATGATGTCTTGTGAGTAGTTCGTTCAGTTCTTGAGGACATGGGAGAAGTCATGCTGTTAGTAGTGGAACTATGTTGAGTAATATTTAATGGTTTGATATTTAAGTTGTGGTGTTATTCTTCTAGTGGTGTCGTGTGAACGTCGACTACATGATCACTATTATACTTACATTGATAGAGAGAGTGTTTATAGTCTTTTGTAAAGCAGCAAGTTATATTATGTAATTCACAAAACTCAGTAGCCATATCATTGAGATGTTCAAGCAATTCAAGCATTCTATTTCCTTCTTTGGTTGATCGGTATTCATAGTAAGCTCTCATAGTTTTGACATAACCTTTCTCCATAGCTTAGCATACATATTAAAACCAACACTAGTTTTTATGGGTTTTTTAATTTTTTATGCAAAACTGAAAATAAATATGCAAACCGAAATATAAAGATGATATGCAAGACAAGAACAAAACAAAATAAAATGATTGTAGGTAAAGATGGATAAGATGATGCTCACGTAGGTGCAACTTCCCCAAGCTTAGGTTGTTACACAAGTTGGTGATGAAGTTGACTTGATGTGAGTGATCCTTGGATAAACCTTTCAGCTATGGTTCCTCGGCAACGGCGCCAGAAAACGTCTTGATGGCCCTTCACGTAGTTACCCCACAATGGCGCCAGAAAACAGTTGCTAGCCCCTTCGCGTGGTACCTGCGTGAAAAGTAAATGGGTTAGGTTGAGACTCCAAGTGCAGAGTGTATGTAGTAGTGGAAGACATTTTTCCCCATGAGGGGTGACTCGAGGGTTTAATATCGAACTCTCGGGAACCAGTATTTCAGGTGTTATCTCCATATCCTTCTCTTGAGAATCTGCAACAAAATAAATTGTTTTGTGCCCTCAACCTCACCAAGTGGTTGTCAAGCACAAGGTGTGAGAATGATAATAAAATAAATATGCAAACAGTAGTAAATATGCAATGATGGTAAAATAAATATGCAAGGATGATGGTAGTAATGATAAATGATATTTTTGGGTTTTTTATGATGAATGCAAGATGTAAAAGTGTTTTTGTATTTTCGGATTTAATAATGGCAGCAAACAAAAGTGGTGATAAAAGTGTTGGAAAGGTGTTTCTTATGATTAAAAATGGACCGGGGTTTATGGTTCCACAAATGCACTCTCTCTTGATAACGTGGTAGACAATGGAACACTAAAATTAACATGAAAGATGGCAAGACATGGTTTGACAAGTTATTAATAATATGGGCATCACGTGCTAAAATAGAGATCTCAAGTATAAGTTCTCTCTCTTATGCTCCACCAAGATGCGAACTAAATCATAACAGCTTAGTAATTAAGATAAATCAGAGCATAGCAATAAGTTCAATGACATGAAGTTAAAATAAGAACATGCTAGATCTAGTCATGGAGATAGTGGCCAAGGTCACATCCACTCTCCGGTAGCATGGTATTTTTGTTTATCCCTAGTGAGGCAACAAAGTAAGATAGAAAACCCAAGTGGATCGCAGAACTTTATCTCACGTTCACTGCACTAGCCACCCCCCGTTACTCCAACTAATGCACACGTTCCCCCTCACATGCTCTCATAAACATACTTGATCATGACAAGTAAATAAGAACGGGGTACATAATATGCATCTACTTTCATAACTGAAACAAAACCATTGCAATCTCTAAACATGTATTAAACATGCGGTGTTCCGGGACATCCAGCAATGCCCGTTTGGTGCTGCCTATGTCCAATTCGCCCACCCGAGAGACAGAGACAGGTTGGTGGGGACAAGCCCTATTCCTTTTCAGGATGTTATGGTTACTTTCACTAAACACAATCAGGGGAACAATTGGCGTCGTGCACATCTCAACAGAGAGTGCTGGGTCATGATTGTTGGTCCACCTTTGGACAACATCAATACTGAAGATCTTGCTGCTGCGTTCTGTGACATTGGAACACTAATTAGCTGGGAAAAGGGCCCTAGGCACAAAGCAAGAATTTTGGCTAAGCTCAGAGTCACTGAGCTGAGAGAAATACCAAAAAGCCTCAGGTACACTGAAGGTGAAAGTTTAGAAAATGAGTCATGGACATGTTCGGTTGAAGTGTTACAGCATGCCTTGCTTGGTCCTGGTCCTCCTGATGAAGATCCTCTCCCTGCTGATGGTGTTGACCCACACCCAATGCCGGACTTTGGACAAGCTGGAAATGAAGAAGAGGATGATGTTCAAGAGGCACAAGGAGATGACGATGATGATGCTGGATGGGGCCATTGGGCAATGCCACAAGAGGGTGAGGAAGCACCAAATCAGCAGCAAATGGACATTGACATTGTGGAGGCTGAGGAAGCCCCAGCTGAGCAGCAAAATGAACAGCCAGCAAATAGCAGTTTGACGGCCGAAGCTGCCTCTTCTGAAGGTAACAGTTCTGTCAACGGTGCTGATGTTGGTGAAATTCAGCAAATTGTTGGGCTGAATGTGGGGCTTGTTGGGCTGCAATATAATGGGCCTGATGTGCCATTTATTGAAAATGAAGACCCTCTGCAACTGGGACAGGGGCTTCTGAATCTTCTGGCTGCTTACCAAGAAGAGAGTGATGAAGAATTAATTGAGCAAGGACAGAACTCAACCCTGGTTGCTGATGAGGATGAGCACCACATGGACCTTGAAGGAAATGAGATCATTCTGCTACCTCCTGGTGAAGCACACATTCAGTTGGGAATGGTTCAGACTCACTTCTTCCCTGTACATGAAGAAATAACAGCGAAATTCTCTGCTCAGGGTATGAAGATTTGGGAAAAATATTTTACTCCTAATGTGGCAGAAGGGAGAAACGCTGGAAAGTCTGTTAACATCCCTGTAAGTTGGTTTAACTTTATTACCCTCATGCTCATGACACCTGAAAAATTTGATTGGGCAAGAACTTTCTTTAATTCGCAACTCTGGGAAATTTTATGTGAAAATGATATATCTGAAGAGACTTTCACATTCTTTATCCCTGATAAATGCTTGACTGATCAGGCTCCTGTTTGTGAGATTGTGGACATGCCTGGAGAAGCAGAGTCTGAACCAAAGTACTCTGAAGTGGTGGAAGAGTCAGCTCCACCTCCTGCTCCAACTAGGAAGAGAAAAGAGAAAGCACCTCTGGTTGAATCAGAGGTAAGAAGAAGTCCTAGAATTCAGGAGCTCAATGCCGGTTTTAAACATCATACTGCCTGCTCTGATAAAAATTGCCTGCCTTGCAATGCTACACCACCTGAAATCAAATCAAAAGTAGTTAAGAACCTTGCTTCCTCTTTTTGCAAGGTTGATGACAAGGAACTGGAAAAGAAGGTGTTGGCGAAAAGAAATGGGCAGGGCAAGGTGAAGAATGCTGGACTGGGTGGCAGCCAGCAAGACAAGAAAAAAAGAAGTAGTTTATCAAATGGATAAAAAATTAGCAACTTTCGTTGGTGTGGGAGTGCATGTTGCTAGTTTTGCAGTGGATGTTCCTATCCAGTTATGTAATAAGTTCAATGTAAACCTGCTAGTCGTTCCGCAGACATATCTTTGTCAGTTTGATTTACCTGAGATATCTATGTTGCTTCGGTCCTGGACAATGTTGTCGTACTGCTGGATGTATGATAGTATCTTATTATGGTCTTGGGCTGTGCTCAACGAACCATCCTGGTCACACAACAACACTTTAGTTTATCCATGGATTACAACAGGTTATGGAAAATCATGAACTGGAATATCAGGGGAATAAATTCAGAGCAGAAATGGCTTGCTTTGAGCAGTAAAATTGATGAATGTGGTTGTGAGATTATTTGTTTGCAAGAAACAAAAAGACAGCACTTTGATCTCGAATACATTAAAAAATTCTGTCCAAAAAGATTCAATAAGTTCGAATACTTACCATCTGTGGGAGCCTCAGGAGGAATTATTATCATTTGGAATGGGGCATTGTTTAATGGAGAATTGGCCTTCCATAATGATTTCTCTCTTTCGGTCAAATTCACAAGTAACATGTCTAATGACTCCTGGATTCTGACAAATATATATGGCCCTTGCCAAACTGAGAGAAAAGCTATCTTTATTGATTGGTTCACAAACATTGATATGCCTGATGAAACAAATTGGATAATCATGAGGGATTTTAACTTCATCAGAAAACCATCTGACAGAAATAAGCCTGGTGGAGATGTCAATGATATGCTGTTGTTCAATGAAGCCATTAGCAACTTGGGTTTAGTTGAGTTGCCACTAAAAGGGAGAAAATACACTTGGAGTAATATGCAGCAGGATCCACTCTTGGAAAAGTTAGACTGGTTTTTTACCTCAAATTCTTGGACTGTTACCTTCCCAAATACACTGGTATACCCCCTAGTGAAGCCCACCTCGGATCACCTGCCTTGTGTGATTGCAATTGATACAAAAATTCCTAGAGCAAAAATATTCCGGTTTGAAAACTACTGGCTGCAGCATAGTGATTTCAAAAGTGTCGTGGAAAATGCTTGGAAAATTCCTGTGGGTTTCACTGATAGTGCTAAAAAAGTAAATGCAAAGCTTAAGAATGTAAGAAGAAGCCTGAAAATTTGGTCCAAAAATCTGCCCTGTCTAAAACATCTGATCAGTAAGGTTAATGAAGTCATTGGTATGCTTGACATCTTTGAGGAGATAAGGACTCTAAATGACATGGAAAGGGACTTAAGAGATTTATTAAAAAGCCATTTGATAACCCTCCTTCAAAATCAGAAGGCTTACTGGAAACAAAGGGGGAAAATTAAATGGGTAAAACTTGGCAATGAGAATACCAAGTTCTTTCACACAAGAGCCACTATAAGCTACAGGCACAATTACATAGCGATGCTGCAAAATGATTCATTAGCAGAAGTCACTGATCATGATGGTAAAGCATCGATTTTGTGGACTGCATTCAAAAACAGAATGGGGAAGTCAGATAAGCCTTCAATGCAATTTGATCTGGCCGAAATATTGGTCAACAATCATGACAGTGATATGTTCAGAGAGTTGGAAGTGCCTTTCACTGATAAAGAAATTGAAGATGTGGTTAAGAATTTGCCAAATGATAAATCACCCAGGCCAGTTGGTTTTAGTAACGAGTTCATGAAGAATTGCTGGTCAATCATTTCGGAGGACATAAAACAGCTGGTTAGGGATTTCTATGATGAGAAAATCAATCTGGAAAGCATCAACACTTCCTACATAACACTCATACCCAAAATTGATTCTCCTATGACTGCAAATGATTTCAGGCCGATTTCCCTACTGAATGGTGTCCTCAAGTTGGTCACCAAACTGCTTGCTAACAGATTGCAGAAAATCATCCTGAAGCTGGTTCATAGGAATCAATATGGTTTTCTTAAAAAAAGATGCATTCAGGATTGTTTAGGCTGGGCATTTGAATATCTTCACCAATGTCACAAATCGAAAGAGGAAATTCTACTCCTGAAAATTGACTTTGAAAAGGCCTTCGACAAAATCGAACATTCAACAATTCTTGAACTGTTAAAGGCAAGAGGTTTTGGAGACAAGTGGATAAAATGGATACAGATGATTCTAGAGTCTGGCTCGTCTTCTGTACTGCTGAATGGTGTTCCGGGCAAAAAATTCTACTGTCGAAGAGGTGTTAGACAGGGGGATCCTTTGTCGCCCCTGTTATTTGTACTTGCTGCTGACTTGCTTCAGTCGGTCCTCAACAAAGCCCTGCAAAGAAATGTGCTCTCACTTCCTCTTCAAAATACAGGATGCACTGAGTTTCCGATCATACAATACGCCGACGACACCTTGGTGGTGCTTAAGGCAGATGCACAACAGCTTATTTGTCTGAAGTCACTTTTACACACCTTTGCTGAATCAACGGGTCTGAGAGTAAATTACAACAAATCAAGCATGATCCCAATCAATATGGATGTTGAAAGATTAAATCACTTTGCACAAACACTGAATTGTCAAAAAGGTAGTTTGCCTTTTACATATTTGGGACTGCCTCTGGGTTTGACAAAACCAACACTGGAGTTTTTTCTGCCCAGGGTACACAGAATAGAAAGGAGGCTTTGTAGTATTGCCGATTTCCTGGATTATGGTGGAAAGCTGCTTATGGTCAAATCAGTCCTCTCTTCACTGCCTATTTTCTTCCTAAGCTGCTTTGAGTTGCCGGTGGCTATTCAGCAACAATGTATTAAGTACTTTTGACACTGTCTCTGGAGAAGGAAAACTGCTGATGTACAGTCTAAAGGCTCTGCTCTCGTTGCATGGAAAAAGGTGTGTCGACCTAAGGAGCAAGGTGGGCTAGGGGTGTTGAATTTGAGCATTCAAAATAATGCCCTTCTGCTCAAGAACCTGCACAAATTCTACAACAACCATGACATTCCTTGGGTGAAGTTAATTTGGCACTCATATTACTCAAATGGAGCTCTACCTGGTCAGCGTGTTGAAGGATCGTTCTGGTGGAAAGCCCACATAAAGCTTGTGGACACTTATAAAACTATGGCCAGATGCAACCTCGGAGATGGCAGATCGTCATACTTTTGGTCAGACTTGTGGTCGGATACATGTCTCCACCACAGAATGTCACATTTGGTCACCTTTGCTAAAAAATCTGCTATCACTGTTCACGAAGCATTGCAGACTGAACTTTTGGAAGATATGTTTCATCTACCACTTTCTCAGCAGGCATATGGCGAGTTCTTAGATCTGGAGATTATTTGTCAAGAATCAAGACAAACGGTGCAAGGAGGCAACATTGATGTCTGGAGTTACATTTGGGGAAGCTCTGAGTTCACGGTTAAAAAAGCATACAGTGTGATGGTTGGTCAGCAAGTGGTAATTCCACACTTCAAATGGCTATGGAAAACTTCATGCCAGGCAAAGCACAAATTTTTCTTCTGGCTGCTTCTGCATGACAGACTAAATACTAGAAACTTGCTGCGTAGAAAGCAATTCCAGCTCCAATCTCATTACTGTGCCACACTAGACTGTCTAGAGGAAGAGACGCTGATTCATCTGTTTTGGCAGTGCCCTTTTGCGCAAAGTTGTTGGGACTTTGTTTGTCCACTGAGATCAAGAAATCTGTCCATACATGAAGCTTTTGAAGACTTAAGGGACAAGATCAAGCTGCCGTTTGCTATGGAAATCATAATCCTAGCATCCTGGGCTCTTTGGATCGTCAGAAATAACAAAGTGTTTGAAAATAAAGTGGCTACCTTTGCTAGTTGGAAAGCTATCTATCTTCAAGAGCTTGTTTGGCTCAAGTACAGAATAAAGAAGAAGATGGCACAACAGTATACAGATTGGCTACAGACACGAAAACCCTAGCTCGGGCCCCTCGGGGGTCCGCAGCCGCCGCCCTTTCGCCTACTTATTCCCCCCGACGCGAAAACCCTAAGTACCTAAGCAAATATCCACGAAAAGATCCAGAGACGCCGCCGTCGTCAACCCTAGCTCGGGAGGGTTCAGAACCTCTTCCCGGCACCCTGCCGGAGAGGGGAATCGTCACCGGAGGCTTCTACATCGCCATGCCTACCTCCGGAGTGATGCGTGAGTAGTTCATCCTTGGACTACGGGTCCATAGCAGTAGCTAGATGGTTGTCTCTCCACTTTGTGCCATCATGTTTAGATCTTGTGAGCTGCCCTACATGATCAAGATCATATTATTGTAATGCTACATGTTGTGTTTGCTGGGATCCGATGAATATTGAATATTATGTCAAGTTGATTATCAATCTATCTTATATGTTATTTAAGATCTTGCATGCTTTCCGTTACTCGTAAATGCTTTGGCCAAGTAGATGCTTGTAACTCCAAGAGAGAGTATTTATGCTATAGTGGGTTCATGTCTCCGTTTAACCTGGGACAGTGACAGAAAGTTCTAAGGTTGTGGATGTGCTGTTGCCACTAGGGATAACCTAACGATGCTATGTCCACGGGCATATGTGTTTGTTTACATTACGCACTTTACTTAATGCAATTATCCGTTGCTTGCAACTTAATACCAACGGGGGACTCGGATGACAACCCGGCGGTGGATTATTAGTCATAGATGCTGTTGGATAACGGTCTATGTATTATGTCGTAATGCCCAATTAAATATCATAGTAGTCAACATGTCATGTATATGCATTGTCATGCGCTCACTATTCGTCAATTGCCCAGCTGTAATTTGTTCACCCAACATGTTAGTTATCTTTTATGGAGAGACACCACTAGTGAACTGTGGACCCCGGTCCATTCTTTTAAACTGATTAAACAACCACAAACTGCAACTGTTCCTTTTTCATTCTCTGCAATTTAATACTCATTTTTCACACCATACGTTTAATCCTTTGTTTTCAGCAAGCCAGTGAGATTGACAACCTCACTGTTTTGTTGGGGCAAAGTAGTTTGATAGTGTTGTGTTCAGATTCCACGTCAACAGTCCAGACTCCCTTCGACAGCTATTTTTCTGGCGCCGTTGACAACCTTCTGAAGAGTCGCTGCTCCTACTGGTTCGATAACCTTGGTTTCTTTCTGAGGGAAAACTTGCTGCTGACTACATCATACCTTCCTCTTGGGGTCTCCCAACGAACGTGTGTTTCAAGTCATCACCCAGCGGTACTACCGCTGGCTCCAGCAGTAGTACTGCTGCGACGGGAACCTGTCGGGTTGAGGACCCGTGTCCCCTCACTTATCCACCCCTATCTCACCTAGACTATAAATAGACCCCCTCCCCTTCAGATCTAGTGTTAGACTAAGATTTGGGAACTAAAGTAGAGCCTTGCTCCTTCTTTTCAAAGTGTCTCTTTCCTCCTATGGAGATGAATCAAGGCCTCCCCTTGTGGAGATGAACCAAGGCCTCCCTTGTGGAGAAGATCCCTTCGTGGATACCAAGACCTCCTCTTGTAGTTGCGATTACTTGCTAATCTTCCCTCTTGTAGTGGCTAGATTGGATTGGTTGGATTGACCAATTGGACAAACAATCCTAAGAGTAAGGTGTGCTTGGGAGAGGAGAATTGGGGGCTACCCTAGGGGATTGTTACCAATTGAATCTTGCTGAGTTGCTACTTGCTACTTATCTTTGATTTGAGAATTTTCCCCTCTTTGTGTTCTTGTGTTCACCACTTGTTCTTCGTGTTCATCGTTCCCTCCGCACAAATCCGTGAAAATCGGGACCAACCCACATCATATGGTATCAGAGCTCTAGGTTGACACGATTTGATTTGTGTTTCCACCAAAATCCACCAAATTTTTCTTTGTTTTTGAGAAATTCGAAAAATTTCCACCAAAAATAGCCTTGCCTTGATTCGAGCCGATCTGTCGATTCGTTGCGTTTTTGGTAGTTTTTGTCCATGGATCTGTTGCTTTAGGACCCCTCCACCTTTGTTTGCGTTCCCTAGCCTCAATTTTGCCGATTTCCCACGAATTCGAGGAATTTTTGGAGCCCAAATCCGCCCAATTTCGAGTCAAACTCGCGCAGATCCATGCGCAGCGGTACCGGCAGCGGTACTACCGCCAGGGCTGATTTTTCAGATTTTTTTCTTTTCCTCGGTTCGTTTTGGCATTTCCTCTTTGGTTTGAGTCCTTTCTTGGTGTGCCCTACGTCTACGACATCGACAAGCTTCCGCAGCAACGCATCATCAACGCCAAGCGACGACGCCACCAAGGACTCGACATTTCCCCACCATCATAATCCGTTGTGAGCCCTTCTTCCTTTCGCGTACCTTGACCTATCGGACTAGCTCTTTGATATTGCGGGGCATTGCACTGTTGAGTGATTGTCTTAAAGTATTGGCGAGTGTGTATCGTTAGAGATCTTGGCACTAGCAAAAGAGAAGGAATCATCGTCAAAAAGCAAAAATCAAAAAAAAAGAGAAAAGAAAAGAACATGTAGTGCCAAGTATCATCTCTTGTAGGTTGCGACAAAGCTTGACCGCCAAAGTGAGTGAGTGTGTAACACTTGTGCAAATCCGTTGCCCATCAAAAAGCAATTGAGCTAGCGTCCTCTTGTGTTGGGTGACATTTGAGCACGTAGTCTTCGTTAGGTTGTCTATCTTCGAGTGCTCGCCCTTTGGTCGCCCAACCCCATCATTCGCTTTTGTGTGTGTTTCTTCATCATTTGTGGTTGGAGTTTCTTTGGTAATTTGATCATTGTGGATTTTCTCTACCTTTGACAATATACTTTCGTCGGGTTTGCTTGTTTCGTTTGCCACTTCATACCTTCCTATCCTCATAAGTGTGTGTGTTGGGTGTTAGAACCGGATTCTCTCCTCTCAAGCCACATTATACTTGGGATATAGTTTGTCTTGGTTTTCTTACCACATCTCACTTGTTCTTGAGAAAATGTTTAGGGGAAGTACAAACGGAAGCTCAAGCTCGGAGATGAAATCCATGGTGGAGTTCGCGGTGATCATGGCTATGTCACACAAACGGAGTTTGTTGGTCTTCGACACCTTTTCGTGATGGCTAGGACGCTACGAGCGCCGTCTTCAAGCTCAAGAGAACAACTTCAACGAACGCATGCATGCTCAAGAAGCAAATATGGAGCGGATGACCGAAGCTATCAACAACCTTGTGCGACAACGAGCTTCTTCACACTCAAGCCGTACAAGAAGCACCTCAAGGTCGACACAAGCACGTCATGGACGTCATGAACCTCGACAAGAACGTCAACATGATCCAAGGCGCGACGCCCATGAACGACCTCCTCCTCGTTGAACAACCACATGATCTTCACGCGAACAATGCCAATGCGCATCAAGAACAACCTCACCAAAATGATGAACGTCATGAACGCATACCATCACCACCACCGCAACAACGTGATCGTCATGACCCATTGGCTAATGACAATGGCGTTCCGGGTGCGAATGACTTTGGTGAACAAGGACGTCACCCCGTCATCCTCCAAGGCCACGTCATCAAAATCATGACAATGCGAACAATAACGAACAACCCGTTCCTCAACAAGAGCTACCCTCAACATGATCCTCGCCTCGTCAAGAGCTTCCATGATCGTCACAACACCAACGTTCCGAGTCAAGTGATAACGAGTCAAGCCAACACAATGGTGATGGACTCAATCGAAGGAGACGTGGACGTGCATTCCCACGTGGTGGCCACCGTGACGACTATGATGACTTGACCAACGTCCGCTTTGACATACCCAAGTTCTACGGCACAAGTGATCCGGAAGCTTACTTCTCATGGGTACTCAAGGTTGACAAGATCTTCCGCGTGCAACGCTTCTCCGACAACAAGAAGGTTGCCTTAGCCTCGATGGAGTTTGAAGAGTATGCCCTCTTGTGGTGGGAACAACTACAAGATGCTCGCGTCGCTAACCACCAACAACCAATTGACACTTGGGTTGAAATGAAAGAAACAATGTACAAGCGCTTCGTGCCAAGCCATTACACTAGAGACTTATACAAGAAGTTGCAAGAGTTGAAGCAAGGTTTGAAGTCGGTTGATGAGTACTACAAGGAATGGAAATCTCCATGATGAGAGCCAATGTCAACGAGTACGAAGAGCAATCCATGGCTCGTTTCATGAATGGCCTCAACTATCCAATCAAGAAGATCGTGGAGTTCCAACCATATGCCTCTTTGGTTGAGCTAGTACATCAAGCTTCCAAGGCCGAGCGCCACGTGCTTGAAGAGCTCAAATACCTCAAGACAAAGGCATTTTCGCCAACAAGCCTTCTTCGTCAACTCCTACACCTTCACAAGCTCTTCCTCAAGCGAACACTCGAGGTCCTCCAAGAGTCTCTACTTCGACACCTCAAGCGCCTCAACCTTTCAAGAAAGTACCTCCCCTACCAAGGCGCCTCAAGGATCTTCGTCCGGCACAAGACTTTGCAATGCTACAAGTGCGGCGGACAAGGGCACAAATCTTTTGAGTGCACCAACAAGAAGGTCATGATCATCAATGACATGGGAGAGTATGAATCTATGAGTGAAGATGAGTACAATGCTTTGAACAAGGTCGCCACAATGCAAAGTGCTCAAGAAGAAGAAAGTGAGATATATTGTGATGGCGACAACAACCCTTCCTTGGTTGTGGCAAGAGCTTAACCACCAATGTTCAAGTGGAAGAAGACCAAAGATGCAACTTGTTTAACAAGAGCGGGAATCAATGGAAAGTCCATCAAGGTCATCATAGATGGTGGAAGTTGCCACAACCTAGCGAGCAAAGAACTTTGTGATAAGCTCAACTTGAAGTTCAAGAAGCACCCACATCCTTACCATGTGCAATGGTTGAGTGATACCGGAGCCGTCAAGATTCAACACATGGTGCAAGTGTCCTTCAAGATTGGAGCCTATGAAGATACGGTTGATTGTGATGTTGTGCCTATGAACGTTTGTCACTTACTCTTGGGCGTCCATGGCAATTTGACAAGGGTGCTATGCATGATGGAAGGACAAATTACTATAGCTTCAAGAACAACGACAAGACCTTCGTCCTTCGTCCCATGACACCAAGTCAAGTCATCGCCGACAACGCCAAGACTATTGCAAGGGCACAACAAGATCGTTCGTCAGTGAGATGAGTGGTGAGCGAGAGACCCACCATAAAGTGAGTGAGAGCCACAAGCCAAATGAGTGTGACACTTCAAAGAGAGTTCCCACAAAACTTACACTATTTGCCACAAGAGAGAGATGAGGGAGTTGAGAGAGAACCCATCCACCCTCACTATGTGCTCATATGCAAGGGTGAAGTTTCTATGACTAACACTTTCACAAACCTTCCTCCTTCTTTGTTGTCTCTTTTGAAGGACTTTGAAGATGTCTTCCCTCAAGAAGTGCCACCGGGACTACCTCCTCTACGCGGAATCGAGCACCGCATCGACCTTGTTCCCGGCGCACCGCTACCAAACCGCGCTCCTTACCGCACCAACCCCGAGAGACAAAGGAGATCGAGCGGCAAATACAAGAACTTCTTGCCATGGGACATATCCGCGAGAGCTTGAGTCCGTGCGCCGTGCCCGTCATCTTGGTACCCAAGCACGACAACACTCTTCGCCTTTGCATGGATTGTCGCCCCATCAACGCCATCACCGTTCGGTATCGCCATCCTATCCCTCGACTTGATGATATGCTTGATGAGCTTTGTGGTTCCGCTATATTCTCCAAAATTGATCTTAAAAGTGGATATCACCAAATAAGATGTGTGAAGGTGATGAATGGAAGACCGCATTTAAAACAAAGCTTGGTCTTTATGAGTGGCTGTCATGCCATTTGGTCTTTCCAATGCACCTTCTACTTTTATGCGTCTCATGAATCATGTTTTGCGTCCTTTCATTGGGAAATTTGTTGTGGTATACTTTGACGACATCCTTATCTATAGCAAATCTTTGGAAGAGCACACTTCTCATGTTGCTCAAGTTTTGTTGGTTCTTCGCAATGAAAAGCTTTATGCAAATCTTTCTAAGTGCACTTTTGCCACCAACAAACTTGTTTTCTTGGGTTTTGTTGTTTCTTCGGATGGAGTCGAAGTTGATGAAGCAAAGATACAAGCAATTCGGACTTGGCCTTTTCCGATGTCACTTGAGGAGTTGAGACGTTTTCTTGGTTTTGCCGGATTTTACCGCCGTTTCATCAAGGATTTTTCCACAATTGCTTGCCCCCTCCATGAACTTACAAAGAAGAATGTACCTTTCATTTGGGGCAATGCACATGATTTTGCTTTCAATGAGCTCAAACGGTTATTAACCGAAGCAGCACTACCGCTGAAGCTACCACCGAAAATGGGCCTCTGTTTGATCTGCTGGTAGCGCCAGCGGTACCGCAGCGGTACTACCGCCGGCCAGCAGTACTACCGCTGGGGGTAACGGTACTACCGCCCGAGTAATTCCTGGAACTGCTACGAAGGCCTGCCCAGCGGTACTACCGCTGGCTCCAGCGGTAGTACCGCTGCGACGGGAACCTGTCGGGTTGAGGACCCGTGTCCCCTCACTTATCCACCCCTATCTCACCTAGACTATAAATAGACCCCCTCCCCTTCAGATCTAGGGTTAGACTAAGATTTGGGAACTAAAGTAGAGCCTTACCCCTTCTTCTCAAAGTGTCTCTTTCCTCCTATGGAGATGAATCAAGACCTCCCCTTGTGGAGATGAACCAAGGCCTCCCCTTGTGGAGAAGATCCCTTCGTGGATACCAAGGCCTCCTCTTGTAGTTGCGATTACTTGCTAATCTTTCCTCTTGTAGTGGCTAGATTGGATTGGTTGGATTGACCAATTGGACAAACAATACTAAGAGTAAGGTGTGCTTGAGAGAGGAGAATTGGGGGCTACCCTAGGGGATTTGTTACCAATTGAATCTTGCTGAGTTGCTACTTGCTAGTTATCTCTGATTTGAGAGTTTCCCCTCTTTGTGTTCTTGTGTTCATCACTTGTTCTTCGTGTTCATCGTTCCCTCCGCACAAATCCGTGAAAATCAGGACCAACCCACATCAAAGAGTGCACGTCGTCGCAACGACGAAGCCCGAGGACACAAGTCCCCCACATGCATGCCAACGCCACACCATCCCCGCTTGAAAACAGAATACAACCCCGCAGCCGACCACAGGATAAAACAAGAATCTAAAACACTTTTATTCATCGTCGTCGTCGCCTTCGCCACAGACATGCATCAAATTGTCATTCGGATAGAATTGCGAGTTTCTCCGTGGTAACGCACGGCCTCGGAAGGTCTTTCTTTTGTTATGTCAGTGTCACGGATTATAAAATACTTTTGATATTTGATATAGACTATGGTGTAAAAACGAATGAACAGACACGCTAAAACTCGTTTATGTACCTGTGATTCAAAAAAAGAACATCTTATAATTCGAAAAGAGTAAATTACACATTTAGTCCCACAACTTGCTCTCCCGATACGTTTTAGTCCCACTTCTTGCAATTAGTACGTCAGTAGTCCCACAACTTGTATGCCTGGTACGTTTTAGTCCCTGACCACTGCGATGCTGACACGTGTGATGCCACGTTGGATAGGTGCACACGGTCGTCTCGTTGTTTTTTGCGCGAAACCCCTTGTGTTATTTTAATATTGCAGATAAGTCCTTGATCAGTTAGAAACGAAATTTCCCAAATCGCTAACCCTAGCTTGCTCTCCCGACGGCGACGGAGAGCGTGATGACGAATCGAGGCGAGGCGAAGGGGGAAAGCGGCGGAGGGAGGCGGAGGTGGTCAAATGGGGACGAATGGAAGCTCGGCGCGGCTCGAATCAAAGCTCACAGGTGGCCTGGGGTGCGGCCGCGGGATGAGCAGCGACGACCGCGATCCATTGGCGACGCTGACTGGTGAGGTGTACTGGAACCCGCCGGCGAAGGTGACAGAAGCTAGAAGATCGCAAGTTCGTCCCCAGGTTTGCTGATTTCTTCCTTGATTTGATATCGCCCTGGTTGCTCTGCATCTGTATCTCGTCAGCTGAACTGACAATGTTGTGCTCGACAGTTCAATGCTGTGGAACTCGAGATTCCTCAACTCTATGCTAGCAGAGGAGACATGAGGGAAATTGAAGATGACAATGTGCTGTTGGTGATGAAGAATGCTCAGTTGGAGCTAGAGGTGCAGAAATTGAAGGCCGAGAAGAACCAAATGGAGAAGAAGCACAGCCAGGAAATTAGAAACAGAGATAGGAAGGAATTAGTGATGGTGCTTGTAGGAGCAACTTGTGTACTGATTTATGCTTGTGTTGCTTTGATAATCAGATCTTTTGTTTAGTGATATCTATATGTACAATGGTAATAAAAAGATAGCAGCAAGCATCCATGTCTCAAATTCACTTGAATTTATATTGTTTCCATGTCTCAAAAAGATAGCAGCAAGCATCCTACTGCTAAATAAATTACATAATCAGTAACAATTCTTGTTTGAGCAAAACAGAACTACATTTGTTCATTCAGCTGGTGGTGGTGCGTTCTGAGTCAGTGGAACTTCTTGTGCATCTTCATCAAGAAAGAAATCAGCATTGAGGTCTGGGATAAAAGTAGCACTCCCACTGGACACCCCTGGTAGCACATCTGCTGTACCAGCATTTCTTCTTGTCTTTGTTGTTCTGGCAACCTGATCAGTAGCCTTTCTTCTCCCTCTAGTGATCTTGCCCTGATCAGTTCCTGCATTTGTTCTTGCAGTCGACTTTCCTCGACCTCTTCCTCTCAAATTACCTCTAGATGAAGCAGTTGTGACCCTGATTGCAGGCTGTGGGATGCTATCTCTAGCAGCAACCACGAAAGCATTTTCAGGTAAAGGTCCAAGCAACCTCTCCATTGGCACATTCTCAGTTCTCTGCCAAATAACAGACAAAACTGTTAGTTCTAGTTCTGCCACAAAATACAGAGATAAGTATGTATGTTCATGCTGTTATTGACCATGTTGTTCACCTCCTTTTGCATTTTATTGACCATGCTGTTCACCATATTGGTAGGATCAAGCCTGGGGTCAGTTCTGTGTGGTATTATATGCTGCACACGCATATAACAAACATATTAAATGATAAATAACAGAAAACAAATATAACAAACATATTAATTGATAAATAGCAGAAAACAAATATAACAAACATATTAATTGATAAATAACAGAAAACACACACATAAATTGATAACAAACATATTAATTGATAAATAACAGAAAACACACATATAAATTGATAAAGAACAGAAAACACACATATAAAATGCAAATAAATACCTGAACTAACTCTGGAATGTCAATTTCGTCATCTTCTCCAATAATGTGTGTGTGTTGTTGCTGTTGCAGGCTTTCAACATATTTTTGGTGGCCTTTGCTGTTGTGGCCTGCTATTCCACATGTGGAACAATGAATTGACACTCCTGCCTTTGTAAATACCTTTACTCCCTTCTTCACTTTCACCTCAGGTGCTTTCTTCCTATTTTCTTAGGCCTGCCCATGACTTTGGTGTACAGAGGTGGGTGGATAGGAACTGCATTTGTTTTTTCCCAATATACTCGGCCTCTGAGTGGTGTCAAGTTGTATGCATAGGCATTGTTGAATGTGTCAACAATATAGCAGCTATGAACAAGATTTTCTGGATTAATTCTATCTAGACTACAGCATGCTATTACATGATGACATGGAATACCACTGAGTTGCCACCTCTTGCAATCACATGTTTTTGCTTTCATGTCTTCTACATAGTCCTTCTCCCACTCATGGCTTTTTACAGAATATTTGTAGTTACCTGCAGCTGTGGCAAGGCAGTTCTTACTCCATTCTAAGAATTTGTCCAATTTCTTCTTGATCTTTGGACAAATTCTTGATGACCATTTCTCACTTTCCCTCTGTTTGGTTTCAATTTTTTTGAGCAGCTTATAGAATATAGTTTCAAGCATTAACAGCAAAGGCATCTCCCTGGCATCTACAATATAGCTGTTGAACACCTTTGAGTGATTGTTTAAAATCACATCACATTTGGGAAACTCGCTAAAGAGAGCTTTTATCAAAGTGGTAGGCACAAGGTTAGAAATCCATTGAAAAGCAAGATTACAGTCGGCTTGCAGCTTGTCCATGTTCTTCTGGTACATTGGAATGTGTGTTGACCTGGCAATGGCCCACAAGTCATTCTTGAGTGTCTCTCCTCTATGCCCTGCCCTCTGAAAGTTCTGAAGCAAATGCCTCACACAAAATCTGTGTTCTGAATCTGGGAAAACCTTCTAAACAGCATTGATTAGGCCCTTTTGCTTGTCACTAACAATTGTCCAAGGGATGTGTTAGTGATGTTCAAATCATCCTTCAAGTTTGTGAGGAACCACTCCCAGGAACTAGTGCACTCTACTTCAACCAAACCAAAGGCAACAGGGTAAATGCAGTCATTTGGATCAATTCCAACTGCTGTCAACAACACTCCTTTGTATCTTGTTTTAATGTGGCAACCATGATGCGGGGTGCCCGATCTTCACGAAGGATCTGCTTGATGATAGAATCAACGCCACCTGAAGGGTACGAAGGAAACCCTCGATCCCAGCCAACAACGTTGTCAGGTAATGGAGAAGTAGTGCAACCTGACAAAACCGAAGCTAACTATTGCAATGCAACAACCAGCAACAAGTATTCGCCCAACCACACTCTCAGTTTCCAATCCACACAACCACGCACGAAGTTGGAAGCACGAACTGGTCGCCGCCTCAACGGCTGCTGTTGTAAATCACAAAGTGAGTTTACCCTCTCACAAGGCACGTTTACAAGAGCTAAGGAGGAAGTGAACTCTCAAACAATATTCTGGTTGCACTTAGCTAACCTATGCTGAAAACAAATTGCCAAAGAGTTGTGCTTGAAGTGGGGAAAGGGGTACTTATACTAGGAACAACCCTCCTAGCTTAGGTGTGAAGCCAGCACGAAAATGAGGCTCAAATTCGTGGTAACTTGGGTGGTTGGGGAGCAGAAGTGTGGAGCCTCGCGCAGCAATAAATGTCTTGACAACTTTGCATTGGAAATCACATATCTTTTGACTTGGGTCTTCAAATGATGCACGGTTTGTTTTGCTGGAAAGTAGACTTGATTTCCTGTCCAATGTGACCCTCCAAACATGTTACACACGTCCATGTTCACGTGTCATGGTCCAGCAAGATCAGCGATGAAATCTGGAGCTGCGCTTGCGATGTTTGTTGACTGGAACAACTTGTTGGATTCCATGGTGTAATCATCCAACTCCTTCTCGTCCCACTGGACCCATGGGGTGTAAGGTGAGGTCCTCAAGCAATGCACGGCGTTGATGAAGTCTTGTTCGTTGCACTTTTCTCCATAGGCTTGAATTATCTCCATAGGTAGAAACCTGAGTAAAAAGCAACACACAAGATTTAGGCAGTATATAGTTCTCATTCATATCAATATTAGAATCAGCTAGGAGCGCATTCACCTCTTGTTGTATATGTTTAGCACGGCTCCTTGTCATGGGACCCAAGTATGTCTTCTTTGTAGAGGTTTCACCTTGTATTTTTGTAGCTTCATCTTGTGGATATGATGATGGATGAGATGAACCAGGCATGTCCTCATCATCCTCCCCCTCTTCAAAAGGAGTCGTCCTCGACTCTTGATCTTCTTGATTAATGCATGGAGACAAATCTGCTACGTTGAATGTTGGACTAACAGAATAGTCTTCAGGGAGGTCGATCTTGTAAGCATTATCATTTATCTTTGCCAACACTTTGAACGGTCCATCTCCACGAGGCAGGAGCTTGGATTTGCGTCGTTCAGGGAATCGATCTTTGCGCAAATGTATCCAAACCAGATCACCGGACTCAAAAGTCACCTTCTTGCGGTTCTTGTTTGCCTTAGCGGCATAATACTTGGATTTCTTCTCAATCTCTTCTCTTGTCTTCTCATGAATTTTCTTCACATATGCAGCACGCTGATGCATGTAAAATGCATACATGAACTTTGCACTTTAATTGCTTATATTCCAATCATATTTGCATCATATAAGGGTTATATCAATGTTTTATCATGATTTTGGAAATATCTTAATGATTTCCTATTTTTATGGAATTAACCCTGCACAGGCAGAAAACCCTAGTTTTGTATTTTAATGTTTCAGGGACCCAAACGTCAACGAAATCACCTGGAAATTTACGGGCGTCAATATTTGGAAGGAAGAAGGACTACGGAAAAAGGAAGCGAGCAAACGGAGGCCCGAGGGCCAAATGAGCAGGGCCCACGCGGCCAGGTACATGGGCCGCGTGGGACCGACCCGTTTGGGCCTCGTGGCTCCGTTGCCTTCGATCTCTTCTCCACCGACATCGTCTTGACCTAAAAACGCCTATAAAAAAGGTCCCCGACGTTCTCTAGAAGGAGCGCCGCACAAACACAGAAACACCGAAACGGAGATCAGGAGCTGCAGATTGGAGGGGGAAAACTCCGGCGGGGCGCTGTCGGCGTGGTCTCCATCGACTTCTCCACCGTCTCCATGATGAAGAGGGAGTAGTCCACCTCTGGACTATGGGTTTGTGGAAGTAACTTATGTATCTCTCCTCTCTTGAGCTTCACTAATTAGCACCGTATGAGCTGCTGAACATGATTACGGTCACAGATGTAATACCTTTGTGGTGGATCTTTATGAGTTAATATATGTTTGAGATTGCAATGTTTGTTTCAGTTATGCGTATAGATGCATATTATGTACCCCATTCTTGTCTACTTGTTTTGATCAAGCATGTTTATGAGAGCGTGTGTGGGGGAACGTGTGCATTAGTTGGAGTAACGGGGGGTGGCTAGTGCAGTGAACGTGAGAGAAAGTTCTGCGATCCACTTTGGTATCTTTACCTTACTTTGTTACCTCACTAGGGATAAACTAAAATACCATGCTACCGGGGATGTGGGCGTGACCATTGCCACTACTCCATGACTAGATCTAGCATGTTCTTATTTTCACTTCATGTCATGATACTTAATGCTATACTCTGAGTTATCTTAATTACTGAGGTGTTATGATTTAGTTCGCATCTTGGTGGAGTATAAGAGAGGTTAATAACCAAAAGATCTCTATGTTAGGACGTGATGCCCATATATCTAAGTAACTCGTTATCAAACCCTGTGTTGCAATCTCATATGTTAACTTTGTGTGTTCCATTGTCTACCACTTTATAAAGAGAGAGTGCATTTGTGAAACCATGAACCCCAGTCCATTTTTAATCATAAGAAACACCTTTCCAACACCATATACCACTTTTCTATTTTCAGCCATCATTAAATCCGAAAATACAAAAATACTTTTCATCTTGCATACATCATTCAAAAACCCAAAAATATCATTTATCATTGCATCCACCATCATTGCATATTTATTTCTTGTTTGCATTGCATAACTATCCTGATATCATTCTTACACCTTGTGCTTGACAACCACAGGTGAGGTTGAGGACCAAAACATCTAACCTTGTTTTGTAGGTAACCAAAAGAAGGATAAGAAGATAAATCTACCACTTCAGATTCCCCGAGAGTTCGATATTAAACCCTCGAGTCACCCCTCGTGGGGAAAACTGTCTTCCACTTACTATACACTCTGCACTTGGAGTCTCAACCTAAATCCCGTTTATTTGTGCAGGCATCAAGACTTGCTCTTCAGGATCATCACACGCTTGGAAGCATCCATGTTAATTCTCTCTTGTAAGGGAAGTGGCAGCAAGTCAATTGGGGCAAGTGGTTTGAATCCATAGACCACTTCAAATGGACACATGCTTGTGGTCGAGTGAACAGCTCTGTTGTAAGCGAACTCCACATGCGGCAAACACTCTTCCCACTCCTTTAAGTTCTTCTTGATCATTGTCCGTAGCAAAGCTGAAAGTGTACGGTTCACCACCTCTGTTTGGCCATCAGTTTGTGGGTGGCATGTTGTTGAAAACAGCAGCTTGGTTCCGAGCTTTGCCCACAATGTCTTCCAAAAATAGCTCATGAACTTCACATCACGATCTGATACGATGGTCCTCGGCATTCCGTGCAAACGCAAACTTCCCTGAAAAACAAATCAGCAACATGTGAAGCATCGTCGTTCTTGTGGCATGGAATGAAGTGTGCCATCTTTGAGAACCTATCTACAACAACAAAAACAGAATCCCTCCCCCTCTTTGTTCTAGGCAATCCCAAAACAAAATCCATGCTAATATCTTCCCATGGAGCATGCGGAACAGGTAGGGGAGTATATAAACCATAGGGGTTCAGTTTAGACTTAGCTTTGTGACATGTGACGCATCGCTGCACAAATTTCTCAACGTCCTTCCTCATCTTTGGCCAATAGAAGTGATCAGCCAGCAGCTCATATGTCTTCTCACGTCCAAAATGTCCCATTAATCCACCTGCATGTGATTCCTGCAACAACAAAGGCCGAACCGACGAATCTGGAACACACAATTTGTTAGCCCTGAAAAGAAAACCATCATGCACATGGTATTTTTCCCATCCTTTTCCATCTTTGCATTTTTCATATGGCTCCATAAAGACATGATCAGTACTATACAATTCTTTTAAACTCTCAAGTCCTGGTACTTTTACTTCCAATTGATTCAATAGAACATGTCTACGAGACAAAGCATCAGCTACCATATTTTCTTTGCCTTTCTTGTACTTTACAACATATGGGAAAGTTTCAATGAATTCTACCCATTTAGCATGTCTTCTATTCAATTTAGCTTGTCCTTTCAAATGTTTCAAAGCCTCATGATCAGAATGTACAACAAATTCCTTAGGCCATAAATAGTGCTGCCATGTTTCAAGCGCTCTAACCAAAGCATATAATTCTTTATCATACACAGAATAATTCAGTTGTGCACCACTTAGCTTTTCACTAAAATATGCAATTGGTTTACGTTCCTGCATTAAGACACCTCCAATGCCTATTCCACTAGCATCACATTCGATTTCAAAAGTTTTAGTGAAATCAGGCAAAACCAGCAAAGGTGCTTCAGTTAATTGTCTCTTAAGTTCAATGAAAGCTTCTTCTTGTGGCGCACCCCATTTAAAAGCAACTCCTTTTTTTGTCAATTCATGCAAAGCTGCAGCAATGCTACTAAAATCTTTCACAAATCTCCTATAGAAACCAGCAAGGCCAAGAAAACTTCTCACCTGGCTTATATTGATAGGAGTTGGCCAATTCTTAATTGCTTCCACCTTAGAGTCATCAACTTCAATTCCCTGTCCTGAAACAACATAGCCAAGAAAAACAACCTTGTTTGTGCAAAACGAGCACTTCTCAATATTAGCATATAGTTTTTCTGCTCTTAGCACATCCAAAACTTGTTTGATATGTTCTATATGTTCGTCTATGGATTTGCTGTAGATTAGGATGTCATCAAAGTACACAACAACAAACTTTCCAATGTAAGCTCTCAAAACATGATTCATTAATCTCATGAAGGTACTGGGTGCATTGGTTAATCCAAAAGGCATGACTAACCACTCATACAAACCAAATTTTGTTTTGAAAGCTGTTTTCCATTCATCACCTTCTTTCATCCTAATCTGATGGTACCCACTTCTCAAATCAATTTTAGAGAACACAACAGAACCACTCAATTCATCTAGCATATCATCTAACCTAGGAATAGGATGACGATACCTAACAGTTATATTATTGATGGCCCTACAATCAACACACATGCGCCAAGTACCATCCTTCTTAGGCACTAAAATTACAGGTACAGCACAAGGACTTAAACTTTCACGCACATAGCCTTTTCCTAAAAGTTCTCGTACTTGCCTTTGTATCTCCTTTGTTTCTTCAGGATTGGCGCGGTAGGCAGGTCGATTGGGAAGTGATGCTCCTGGAATGAGGTCAATTTGATGTTCTATGCCACGCAATGGAGGTAGACCAGCGGGTATATCCTCCGGAAAGACATCTTTAAAATCCTGCAAGAGATCACGAACAGCTCTAGGAAGACAAGTTAAGTCATTAGCAAAAATCACGTCATCCTTGTACACGAGTACAACGACAACTTGATCTGGGTTTTGTCTCACATCTCTCATTTCTGATTTTGTGGCTAACATGACTAAGTTCTCTCCCTCTCTTTTATTTTTACCACTCATATTTGGCTTGTGGCACTCACTCGCTGTTTTGTGGATGTCTCTCGAATTCTTTTTTTCTCCCTCTTTCTCACTTACTATTTTTACTTCAGAAACTTTCTGTACATGCTCAGCCATGATTTGTTGTGGTGTCATTGGTCGAAGCACCAAATCTTTTCCTTTCCACTTGATGGTGTATTGGTTGGTTCTACCACAATGTTGAGCTGAAAGATCATATTGCCAAGGCCTTCCCAACAGCAAGTGACACACTTTCATAGGCACAACGTCACACTCAACGGTGTCAATATAGTCACCAATCTTGAATTGGACCTTCACCATATGTGTGATTTTCAGTTCACCACAATCACTCAGCCATTGGACATGATATGGGTGGGGATGCTGCAGCAGTTTCAGCCCAAGTTTCTCACACATTTCTATACTAGCAAGATTGTGGCAACTTCCACCATCAATAATAACCTTGCATACTTTGTCATGAACTCTCGCCCTTGTTTGGAACAAATTGTGTCGCTGTCCAATGTCATCTTCTTTAATCTGCACACTCAAAACTTTTGTGACAACAAGGGAGGTGCCTTCTTCAAAATCACAATATTTTGCTCATTTCCTTGTGTAGCATCATCGTCCTCATCTTCTTCTATATCACTACAGGAATCATATTCTCCATTTTCCATGATCAACATAGCACGCTTGTTGGGGCATTCCTTCCTCATGTGGCCACGGCCACCACATGTAAAGCATTCAATTTGGCTGCTTTTCCCACTTGATCCCATTGAAGATGTGGTTGATGCAGCAGGTTTACTTCTCTCCTTTTGGGCTGATGTTTCACTTCCAATTGGGCCTGCACGCACATTGGACCGGCTACCACTTGCAGAATTTGCCATTATACCTTTTCCAACATTGAATTGTGGCACAAACTTACTCCCACTTGATGTAGCTCTAGCTGAAAATGGGATAGTTCTGCTTGGCCTTGAGTCTTCTTGCAATTGTCGTTCAGCCTTGGAAGCTAGATGCACCAACTCCACAACATTGCGATATGGCTGCAAATCAACAACTCGCTTCACATTTGAATTCAGCCCAAACAGAAACCTTGACATGGATTGCTCTTCATCTTCATGTATATTGGCTCTTATCATTGACTTCTCCATCTCCTTATGATACTCTTCAACAGACATTTTTCCTTGCCTCAAATTCTGGAGCTTGTCAAAGATGTCACGCTTATAATGCTTTGGGATGAATCTGGCCCTCATTTCTCTTTTCATTTCAGCCCATGTAGCAACAGCAGGTTCTCCCTCTTCTTCTCGCTGGTTTTGAACTTGCTCCCACCAGATTAGAGCATAGTCTTCAAATTCAAGAGATGCCATTGCTAATTTCTTCGCTTCAGAATAGTTGTGCATGCGAAAAATCTTGTCAACTTTTAATTCCCATGTGAGGTATGTTTCTGGATCAGATCCACCATCAAACTTAGGCATGGTAAATTTAAGTTTACCAAACCTCTCCTCCTCGTGCCGCACACGACCATAGTTGCCTTGGCGATGAAATCTGCCATTTCGTTGCTGCTCATAATTATCTTCCTCAAATTCTTCTTCGGTATCTTCATCGTGTAAATTGGCCCTCCGGTGGCCGCCTCCACGACCAGCAGCACCTTCACCACGACCCCGACCAGCAGCACCTTCACCACGACCACGACCAGCAGCACCTTCATCACGACCACGACCAGCAGCACCACATTTCCACACCTGGGAGCTCCATGTACACTTGCATCTTCAGGACCTTGACGTAGCTCTCGCACAATATCAGCAACAAGATCAGCCCTCATTGCTTCAATATTTTGGGTGAGCTGCTCGTTCACATTGCCCATAAGTTGTTGCAAATCTTGTGACAACTTGTCTTGCTTCTCTTCAATTGGGTCAAGGCTGTTTCTGAACTCTCGACGGAGATGATCACGCAAGGCATTGAAGTGAAACCGTGTGATGGGCTCACTGAGATGCCCATTGCCTTCAACCTCGTACGGGTCTCCGTTACCTGCCATGATTAGTTGTGCAAAGCCCTATACTACAACACGATATATGTGTGTAACATCTCAATCTCACCTTCACTTACCAACCGAAGCTCATGTAACTTCCAAGTGAGAGCAGAACATGTTCAACTGTGGTGCCGGTGGTTGGTACAAAGAGAGATAATTAAGCGAATACAAGTCTAGGGTTGCACATGCAGGGGCTGTTTTGTGGAGCTTTGGGTGGGGTATATATGTGGAAAACAACACACTAATCTGCAGTCTAGTTCTTGTTAAACCAAGTAATCATCCACACAAGATTCGAATGCCTTAGTTGCTGAATAGGATATAAGTGTAGAACAAGAACACACACCAATGAATCAGATTTGCTGCAGCAAGAATTTTTGGATGATACACACTTGACTAGTGTTTCAGCTCACACCACATAAACAAGGATTTCTCAAGATATAAGTGAAGATCAGTCCCAGATTTTCTCTTCTTTCTTTCTTTCTGTCCTTTTTTCTCTCTTTTTTTTGACAAACTTTTCAACAGGGGACTTTGATCTGAACACACACTTGGTGGAACTTCACGAAATTTTGCAATGGATGAACTCAACAACCAAAACAGGAGCTGAAACTTTGGCAGCAAACAACCACGAACAGATCTGATTTTTGGGTCGAAACAAGGTTGTAATCAGATCTAACCAGGATGGATGGATAGCACGAAGAGATCTTTCCAAAAAGCAAAAGAACACTAAAAACGGACTCCGAATGTGAAAGATAAACACGATTTGGTGAGGATACAGATCTGAAATTTCTGGACGAAAATGAACACAAAAGAACAGAATGGATGGGGAAACACTCAGCAACTAAAACAAAAGATCTAATGGACAAGAACCTGATAAAACTCACCAAAACAACAGATCTAAGGCTGCAAAAGGCTCTAGGTAAAGGGAAATATTTTTGTGGGGCTTTTTCTGGACTATAGGATTGAAAACAACTAAAACTAAACAAGGGATACAAGATCCTACCGTGTCAATCAAGGCTCTGATACCAAGATGATGCGGGGTGCCCGATCTTCACGAAGGATCTGCTTGATGATAGAATCAACGCCACCTGAAGGGTACGAAGGAAACCCTCGATCCCAGCCAACAACGTTGTCGGGTAATGGAGAAGTAGTGCAACCTGACAAAACCGAAGCTAACTATTGCAATGCAACAACCAGCAACAAGTATTCGCCCAACCACACTCTCAGTTTCCAATCCACACAACCACGCACGAAGTTGGAAGCACGAACTGGTCGCCGCCTCAACGGCTGCTGTTGTAAATCACAAAGTGAGTTTACCCTCTCACAAGGCAAGTTTACAAGAGCTAAGGAGGAAGTGAACTCTCAAACAATATTCTGGTTGCACTTAGCTAACCTATGCTGAAAACAAATTGCCAAAGAGTTGTGCTTGAAGTGGGGAAAGGGGTACTTATACTAGGAACAACCCTCCTAGCTTAGGTGTGAAGCCAGCACGAAAATGAGGCTCAAATTCGTGGTAACTTGGGTGGTTGGGGAGCAGAAGTGTGGAGCCTCGCGCAGCAATAAATGTCTTGACAGCTTTGCATTGGAAATCACATATCTTTTGACTTGGGTCTTCAAATGATGCACGGTTTGTTTTGCTGGAAAGTAGACTTGATTTCCTGTCCAATGTGACCCTCCAAACATGTTACACACGTCCATGTTCATGTGTCATGGTCCAGCAAGATCAGCGATGAAATCTGGAGCTGCGCTTGCGATGTTTGTTGACTGGAACAACTTGTTGGATTCCATGGTGTAATCATCCAACTCCTTCTCGTCCCACTGGACCCATGGGGTGTAAGGTGAGGTCCTCAAGCAATGCACGCGTTGATGAAGTCTTGTTCGTTGCACTTTTCTCCATAGGCTTGAATTATCTCCATAGGTAGAAACCTGAGTAAAAGCAACACACAAGATTTAGGCAGTATATAGTTCTCATTCATATCAATATTAGAATCAGCTAGGAGCGCATTCACCTCTTGTTGTATATGTTTAGCACGGCTCCTTGTCATGGGACCCAAGTATGTCTTCTTTGTAGAGGTTTCACCTTGTATTTTTGTAGCTTCATCTTGTGGATATGATGATGGATGAGATGAACCAGGGATGTCCTCATCAAACCATCTATAAATATCAAAGGCCTACATCCAGAAAGAAAACCCCTTTTGCATGCATCATAGCTCCAGTAAAGAGTGGCCAAATGCTGCTTAGGCTCTGGGCTATCAGGATTATGCACTGAATTAGTTGTGAGAAAAAAAGTAGACCCAGGGTTGCTTTTCCTTAGCTCCTGCCCATAATCCATAAGCAGTCTGAACTGGGCTTCCTCATCACCATGAATATGTAGCAGTGCAGCATTTCTTGCTCTATTTAGCTTCCACCTGGGCGGGCACATTGCAAATTCCCTATTCACCTTTGCAGCAAAACCACCGAGATCTAGCTTCTTGTTATCCCTGAACTCATGCATGAACTTCTCTGCTAGAAATTTAGTTGTCATTGCTTTAATTGGCCAGGCTGCCTCGCAAGTGTGATTGGCTTCATATTTAGTGATTACAAAGCCGCCTGTTCTTTGACTGTCCTTAGATGATTTCAACATCCAAGTACAGCCAGGAGCACACACTGCATCCACCCTTCTTCTGTCATTCTTCACTTTCTTTATGGGAACTCTGTTCTTCACACCATATGTGTTCAAAGGCCTCCTCACCTCCTCCACACCACTGAACAACATACCAAGTCTGAAAGTTGGATTATCCATATCTACCTCTGGATTGAATGACTTGAAGTGCTTCTGCAGCTGTAGCTTTTCTCCTTCTTGCAAGCCTAGATCATCATCATCAAGGGCAGCTTCATCTTCATGTTCATTCACTTCTTCTTTCTCATTGTTGTCATTGACAGATTTGTCCACATTATCTGAAAACAAGTCGTCATCACCATCTTGAACATGGAAATCACTATCATATAGCTCGAAATCGCTGTCAGACTCACTGGCATCAGAATGAACACTTGGAGCTGCTTCAGTAGCTTCTCTGCTACTCAGTCGACTATTATCCTTCTCTGGTACTATGACAGTACATGAACTCGACGCCTCAGCTGCAGGACATGCAGGTGCTGGTGCTGGAATGTGATTCTGTGGCATAGCAGAGGGCAAGCCAGGAATAGTGGCAATCAACTCTGGCCTAAGAATCTGCAGGAAATTGGTGTGATCAACAAATAAGACAAGTGTCTTGTGTAACCTGCTGGCTTTGATCATTGCTGCAATGTGAGCATACTTATCAACAGGTACCAGTCCATTCTGAATTTGTTTGCCAGGCAACAACCAATATACATGCAGTCTTCCATCTCTCTTTTCACCCAGAATACGCAGAATTTCATCAATCCATTACAGAGACCAAGTATCAGTAGTGCAGTTGTCAAAATGTGCAGATGTTGCACTGACATAGTCCAAGTCTTCTTTCAATCCACAAAAAAAATCCATTGTACACTACTTCAACAGTGAAATAGTTGGTGAATTCTCATGTATTATAAACTGCAGCAAACATTGACATAATTAGCAGCAAATAAGAAATCTTTCACTTCCAGAAAGACACATTCAGATAATACAGACACACATGTTCAGTTACTGTACCACTCCAAATTCGCTAAAAAAAATGAACTTTACTAACAAATTGTATACCATTCGCTCCCCAGAACGGTCATGAACATATAGAAGACTGAAAGCAACAATTTTTACACCAGCAACCGCACCAATTTCTGGCCTAAACATCAGTTCCGCCTGACTGCGCAACAGGGGACACCACGGGCACTAATCGAAGCTACAAACCGTACTAAATCAAGCTGACACTACTACGATCGATTTCCCCACCAATTTTGACAAGTAAAACTCGCCGAGTCGCACCCGATCAGACCGGAGACGACGGCGGCGACGGCGACGCAGCCCGCCACCAACAGGGAAGGAATCGGGAGAGAAATTGACCTACCGTACGACGGCGGGTCCTCATTGTACGCGCGGTACCGCATCTCCGCCGGCCTCTGCCCGTGCACGCCGCCGTCGCCGTCGCCGCGGCGAGCTCGAAATGGTTCGCCCTGCCGCCCGCCCTGTCCTGTTCTGTTCTGTTCTTCGGCGAGCTCGAAGTGGAAGGCAGCAGCCAATAGGGAAAGAGCTCCGTGATCGCCGTAACTCTTTCCGTCGCGGCCACTCTTTCCGTTAAATCGAACTGACGGATCAAGGACTAAATTGCAATTAAATTACAATCAAAGGACTAAAATGCAAAAAATCCGTGCGAGACATATCCAACGTGGCAGCCGACGTGGCACAATCTGCTCCGATTGGACTAAATCGTACTAGGCATACAAGTTCTGGGACTACTCACGTCCGAATTGCAAGAAGTGGTACTCAATCGTACCAAATGGACAAGTTGTGGGACTAAATGTGTAATTAGCTCATTCGAAAAAGGTGGAAAAGGAGGGAGCAGTATAAATGAAAACACACCCGTTCGAGGAAAACCCAGTTGTCGGCAGGTGAAGCTGACACATGGCCCACGTGTCACTCACCGTCCTCTATCCGCGTCTGGATAACTTCGTATCGAAGTCAAGCTCTGCTCATATCTCCTCTCTGCCCCATTGCCTGCGATCCCTTCACACATCATAACACTCCCACGAACACCCTTCAAATTATTTTATTATCTTATTTATCAGTTTTCCTACATTTTTTTAATTCGAGAAATACCTTATCTATATCATCGGAAAAGTACAGGGTATCTTCTGCATTTTTTTCGGACGACGCAAACGTAAAGGAGAGAGGGAGGAGGGGAGAGGCCACCGGGAGAGCCATGGGAGGAGGCGTCATGCGCACCGCCGCGAAGGTCGGCCTCGCCGGGAGCGCTGCTGCGGCGGCGGCGGCCGGAGGACGCTTCCGCAACGTTGCTCCGGCTTTCGCGACGGCCCCCGCCGCCGAGGCTGCGGCGGCGGCCTCTCTGGTGTCCGCGGCTGGGGAGATCCCCGCGGTCGCGCCGGCCGGGTCGCAGTGGGCTTCCTGGGAGGTGGATGACTGGGAGTTCGCGGACTGGAGGGACGCGGCGGTGTCCGATGCGGAGGAGGCGGTGGTTGGCGGGCCGAGACTGGTGTTCGCGCCGCCGTCGCTGGAGGAAGCCGAGGAGGCCACCTCTGAGCTCAGGGACGCTATAGACAGGTGAGAAATCTCGACTTGGATACGTTTCTTATGCGGATTTGTCGAATCGGAGGGCGAATTGGTCGGATATGCCTGGTTATTCTTGGGGACAGTTGCATATAATGTTGTTCTGATTGCTTTGGGCGATGGCCGATGGTCTGGATCATGTTTTGTTGGTAGTACGCTCGTCCTGATTTGATGGCATCTAATTGCCTTGTGACGGATCAGGAATTGGATTCGTGCTGCTTAAATATGGTGCTTTTTATTGTAACTGGTAGTGAAGACTTCACTTCATTTACTTTCAGGATAAAGAGAAAAATCTCATATATGTTTGCAGTTTCAAATCTGCTATAGTTTAGTTGAGGGATTGTTCAATTTTTGCACGAGAAACATCAAATCGGAAATAAATATCGGTGTCAAAAATGTAATAAATATGCTATGAAGTTAGAAGCCTGTTTGTGTTTTGAACTGTGATCAAATCATGATCCATTCTACGATCCTCGCTATGAACTCCAGGATCAATGCCCCGAAATATTACTGTAGTAGTGAACAGGAAGGTGACTCCAGTTTGTTTCCCTTATATTGCTCCAGTTGGCCAGTTCAACCTAACCCTTGAATAGGTTATATGATATTTTCACATCCCTACGATCCTGTGGCTTCTCTCTTTTATATTGCAGGAGAAACCTTCTGTGCATCCCTTAAAAATGTTGTGTTCTTCTGTATGGAGTGATTAATTGTCAGTTTGACTTAGAAATAGTTGTTTCTTAGTCAATACTTATAGCCATCCAATTAATATCTTCTCAACGCTTTATACTTGCATGCATCTTTATGGTCTGACGGATGGTTCTTATCGTTGACTTAGAAATATTCGCATTAGAAATAGCAAAACCGTTTCTTATACTCAAGTATATATGCTACCTTTATTGTTTCAGAATCTGTTGCATGTGCACATATTTGCTTTTCTGCATGCATATTATTCTATCATTTCAGTGTGGTTATTTATATCTTTCACAAAATAATTTCTTTGTAGGGCTTATTTTTCGGAGACTCCGGTACAAGTTGTTAAGGAACATGATCGAGAGCTTAACAAGTTGGGAGCTGATGCGTTAATTCCTGCTATGCCAGGACATGTAGTGCAGGCTTTTACATTGTTAAAATCAAGCTCGGAGGCTCAGGTCTGTAACTCTAATACTTCACTTCTGTTGTGGCTAATCTTCATTCAGTCAGCTGTTAATACCATCTTTCCATATTGCATTGTTCTTTGCTGGCGTTGTATACTCATAAAATTTTATTCAAGTTGCTTTTGGAATGCACCTGTTAGAGCTGTAGATTAGTTGTGTTCACTTGTGTGATACAGTCACCGATCAGTTTATAGCTCGTTATTATTTATTTTTATGTGTCCTTGATAATTTTGGTAGATCATGTATGATGAGGGACAGTAGAGAAACTAAAAAATAAAATAAAGTTGGAGTCAAATTCATTATGGCTTCTACACACTTCTACTATATTCTACATAATTTGGCACTATAGCCATACGTTGTGTAGTGGTTTCTAGAGTGTTCCAGCCATGAGTAGTAACTAGGTTGTTTGTATTTGCTTTCCTAGCTTTAAGTAGTGTACTCTAGAACCTTCTAGCTTTAAGTAGAGCTAAGTAGTGAAGGCTCATGGAGCCTATAAATAGAGGTCCTCACCTCTACATATGTAACCAGCCTATGTACACTCTACCTATCAATAATAAGAACTTGTGTTCTATCCTAAAGATCTTGGATTAGATCTTGTGTGTTAAAGAGTTTGGATTGAACTCTTGGCAGCCCACGCCTCTAGAGCGAAATCTAGCGCAGCACGTTGAAGTGGTTCCTTCAACATTTGTGCTGTCCACGTTGTAGCAGCAAGGTGGAGCTGTTCCTCCACAGCCTTGTGCTGCTTCAGGTGGTATCAGAGCCTTGCTGATCCGTTCCAGCTCTTGGTGTACTCTTTGAAAGTAAGCTGCAGCAAGCAATGGAGGAATTGGGAAAGAGAATAGATGCTGCAGAACAACAAATCCAAGCGCTACGTGAAGATCTTAACCGGAGATTCGATCAGCTGGTTGAGATGATAAGAAAGGGTGTTCCTCCTACTGCCAATGAAGGCGATTCATCAAAGGAGGAAGAAGATATTCGACAGCGAAGGAAGGGAGGTCATCTTGAAGTAAAAACACCTCAACGACATGTTGTTCATGGTACCTCAAGAAGGCCAACTTATGCTGAAGCTTCTGGAGATGGGGAATATGATGAGACCCTTGAAGAACCTGATCTCTATGCATATCCAAGAGTACCCAACCCTACATATGCAAGGGATACATACAAGGTGAAAGCTGAGATCCCAACTTTTAATGGAAATGTTGATATTGAAGGGTGCCTTGATTGGTTATATGAAGTGGAGACTTTCTTTGAGGTCATGAATATTCCAGAAGACCGTAGAGTTTCTTTGGTCGCATACAAGTTGAAAGGAGGAGCTGGTGCATGGTGGCATCGCCTTCAAGAAGACCGCAGACTAAGAGGAGAACCTCGTGTGAGATCTTGGCGGCAGATGAAGAGTCTTTTAAAAGGGAGATTCTTGCCTGCAGATTATGATCAGATCCTATTTATTCAGTTTCAAAACTGTGCTCAAGGAAAGAGGACTGTTTCAGAGTATACAGAAGAGTTTCTAAGGCTACAAGTGAGGTGCAACCTTGCTGAAACTGAAGATCAACAAGTTGCAAGGTACATCAATGGTCTCAATGATACTATTCAGGATCGTTTGATGATGCAACAAATTTGGTCCATTGACCAAGCACAATCTCTTGCATTAAAGGCTGAAAGGTTGGCAAGGACAAGTAAGGCAAGTAAGGCTCCATTTCCTCATACTGAAGGTTCATCTAGGAGTCACTCCCATACAGTGGAAGAGAAGTCCGCTCAACCCAAGGCAAAACAACCTGCCCCAAGGCAAGCTGGCAAGAGTAGGACAAAGCCGGTGGTAAAATGCTATAAATGTGGTGAAGAGGGACATGTGTCTAGCAATTGCCCATTGAGGAAATATTATTGATAGGTAGAGTGTACATAGGCTGGTTACATATGTAGAGGTGAGGACCTCTATTTATAGGCTCCATGAGCCTTCACTACTTAGCTCTACTTAAAGCTAGAAGGTTCTAGAGTACACTACTTAAAGCTAGGAAAGCAAATACAAACAACCTAGTTACTACTCATGGCTGGAACACTCTAGAAACCACTACACAACGTATGGCTATAGTGCCAAATTATGTAGAATATAGTAGAAGTGTGTAGAAGCCATAATGAATTTGACTCCAACTTTATTTTTATTTTTTAGTTTCTCTACTGTCCCTCATCATCCTCCCCTGGTTGTTTAGAACTCGACCTCGAGTTATCCTCATAAAGTGCTTGTTCTGGATGATAAAGAGTCAGGTCTGCCACATTGAATGTGTTGGAGATTCCCATGTCATTTGGAAGATCTATCACATAGGCATTGTCATTTATCTTCCTCAGAATTGAGAAGGGTCCATATTTCCGCTGCCTAAGCTTCCCTTTGATGCCTAAAGGCAGTCTTTCTTTACGAAGGTATACCATTACCTTGTCACCTACTTGGAATGTCTTCAACCTCCGTTTGCAATCAGCTAGCTGTTTGTACTTCTGATTTTGCGCCTCCAACACATGGCGAATTTCTTCAAATAGTTCGGTGTAGTTATCAGCAAAGGACAATGCTGCTTTTGAGTTTCCCTTTGATGGTAGCTTCACTAGATCCACCACATGTGTTGGAACTTTAGTGTAGACAATAGAGAAAGGACTCCTGCCTGTTGATCTATGCTTAGAGTTGTTGTAGGAGAATTCGGCAAGGGATAAAGCCAAATCCCATTGTCCCTTTCTATCTCCACAAATGCAACGGATCAGATTACCCAAAAACTTGTTCACCACTTCCGTCTGACCATCTGTTTGGGGATGAGCAGTACTAGAAAATTTTAATTCAGTGTTGAACTGCTTCCACAAAGTGAGCCAAAATGCAGCAAGAAACTTGCTATCACGGTCCGAGACGATGGACCTTGGGACCCCATGAAGTCTGACCACTTCTCGAAAGAACAAATTTGCCACATGATGAGCATCTGTTGTCTTGCGGCAGGGAATGAAATGAGCCATTTTAGAGAACCTGTCCACCACCACAAACACTGCATCATTCCCGCGTCTTGTTCTTGGCAAACCCAAGACAAAGTCCATAGAGAGATCCTCCCATGGAGCTGCAGGAACAGGCAAAGGCATGTACAACCCTGTGTTCGTGACTTGGCCTTTGCAGGTTTGACATACGGGGCATCGCTGAACAAACTTTCCAGCATCTCTCTTTAGTTGTGGCCAAAAGTAACGATCCTCCAGGTTAGCGATAGTCTTGTCGCGTCCAACATGGCCACTAAGATCACTAGAATGGAGCTCTCTAATTAACTTGTCACGTAGAGAACTTCTTGGGATGCACAAGCGATCATTCTTGAAGAGATAGCCATCTTGCACCAAATAGTCGTCACCTAATGGCTGGCCTCTCATGTGCTTTACCCAAACATGGCCAAAGTCTTCGTCCTCCTCATACAACTCCTTTAGTTGATCCATGCCGGGAAGTTCAGCCTCAAAAGAAGTCAAGAGGCATGCACGTCGACTCAAAGCATCGGCTACTCTGTTGGTGGCTCCAGATTTGTGCACAATGAGATAATTAAACCTCTCCAAATATGCTGCCCATCTTGCTAGCATGCGATCCACATGCTTTTGGTTTCTAAAATGCTTTAAGGATTGATGGTCAGTGTAGACAATAAACTCCTTAGGCAACAAATAGACTTCCCAAGTCTTTAAAGCCCTAAAAACAGCATATAATTCTTGCTGATAGGTGCTCCACTTTTGTCTTGCTTCGCTTAGCTTCTCACTGAAGAAAGCAATGGGTTTTCGTTCTTGAGATAGAACAGCCCCAATGCCTACTCCACTAGCGTCGCACTCCAGCTCAAAAGTCTTACTGAAATCAGGTAGCGCCAAGACTGGTGCTTGTGACAATTTTTCCTTTATTTCCTTGAAACTAGCTTCAGCTAATTCGTTCTATTGAAATTTCCCTTTCTTTAGACATTCAGTGATTGGTGCCATGATCGTACTGAAATTCTTCACAAACCGCCTATAGAACGTTGCAAGACCATGGAAGCTTCTCACCTCTGAGATAGTCTTTGGAGTTGGCCATTCTCTGATTGCTTCAACTTTAGAGTCATCAACATGAATGCCTTCACTTGTTATGACAAACCCCAAGAAAATAAGTCGTGTTTGAAGGAAAACACATTTCTTCAAGTTCACATAAAGTTCGTTTTCCTTTAGTACCCATAGCACCTTACGGATGTGATCCAAGTGTTCATCTTCATCTTTACTATATATCAAGATGTCATCAAAATAAACCACAACAAAGTGGGATAAGAAGGGTCGAAGTACCTGGTTCATCAAGTGCATAAAGGTACTTGGTGCATTTGAGAGTCCAAATGGCATGACCATCCATTCAAACAACCCTTCCTTTGTCTTGAACGCTGTTTTCCATTCATCCCCGGGTCTAATGCGAATTTGATGATATCCGCTCTTCAAATCGAGCTTTGTGAACACTCTTGCGCCACTAAGCTGATCTAACATGTCATCCAAACGGGGAATAGGGAATCTATACCTTACGGTGATCTTGTTGATGGCTCTACTATCCGTACACATGCGCCAAGACCCATCCTTCTTTGGCGTGATCAAAGCTGGTACGGCGCATGGACTGATACTTTCTCGAATGTGCCCCTTTTGCAGCAATTCCTCCACCTTTTCCTTCAATATAGCATGCTCTTTTGGGCTCATCCGGTAGTGTGGAAGATTAGGAAGACTTGCTCCCGGAATTAGGTCAATTCGATGTTGAATTCCTCTCATCGGCGGTAGGCCTTGTGGCTCTCCAAGTATGCTCTGGAATTCAGCTAGTAGGCCATGTACCTTTGCTGGAATTTCAACCACCGGTTGCTCTTCACCTTTCACAATAAGTGCAGCACACATATTTGCCTCCTTTAGGTCTTCCATAAACTCGCTAGAGGTGTGAGAAATAGTTAACATGTTCTTCTCCTCCTCCTTAGAGGTTTTGGCATCTGATTGGTTTGGTACTATAATGATCTTTCGCTTATTCCAAGTGAAAGAGTAAGAATTTTCCTTCCCTTTGTGTGTAGAATCCACATCAAACTGCCAAGGTCTTCCAAGAAGAACATGGCTGGCATCCATATCAACAACATCACACAAGACATTGGAGCGATAGTACTTACCCAACAAGATGATGAGGGACAGTAGAGAAACTAAAAAATAAAAATAAAGTTGGAGTCAAATTCATTATGGCTTCTACACACTTCTACTATATTCTACATAATTTGGCACTATAGCCATACGTTGTGTAGTGGTTTCTAGAGTGTTCCAGCCATGAGTAGTAACTAGGTTGTTTGTATTTGCTTTCCTAGCTTTAAGTAGTGTACTCTAGAACCTTCTAGCTTTAAGTAGAGCTAAGTAGTGAAGGCTCATGGAGCCTATAAATAGAGGTCCTCACCTCTACATATATAACCAGCCTATGTACACTCTACCTATCAATAATAAGAACTTGTGTTCTATCCTAAAGATCTTGGATTAGATCTTGTGTGTTAAAGAGTTTGGATTGAACTCTTGGCAGCCCACGCCTCTAGAGCGAAATCTAGCGCAGCACGTTGAAGTGGTTCCTTCAACATTTGTGCTGTCCACGTTGTAGCAGCAAGGTGGAGCTGTTCCTCCACAGCCTTGTGCTGCTTCAATGTACTTCTAGTTTGTTTGAAAGTGTGTTTTTAAGAAGCACGGCACCTTGTCATAATTAAATAATTTGTATCAGGTGATTAATTATATGTAACATAGCAAGATTTGGTTCAGAATGTTAATGAATTCTGTATGGAATGTATTTTCCTTTTTTTAGTTGCATTATTTTTAAAAGTAGGGCACCTTGTCATTAAATATTTTATTCCATGTAATTAATTATATATATAGCAATATAGCATAGCAAGATTTGGTTCAGCTGAGTCATTCTGATATCCCGTGTCTTTCACTTATGTTTTTTGTCTTGATCTCCAGAGCGTTGTTGCCTCGCTTGCATCAGATAAAAATGTATGGGATGCGGTGCTGAGAAATGAGAAGGTTATGGAATTTTACAAGAGTCACCAGCAAAGTATGATTCACCTTTTTCTATACTCGAAGTTACATCTTCCATTAAATGTTTTGAGCGAACTGTATGACCACTATTGACCTGTTTTGAGGGTACTGTATGACCATAATTACTATCGTCTCTTTTGGTACAGCTCTGGTTAATACTTTCCCTGAGGATACTGGCTCAGTAGAGTCACCGGAGAAATCTGAAGACGCGTCCACAGACGATGAATCGCCTGGAGAACTACCTAAGGGCTCACCTTTATCGGACTTTGTGGACAATGCGAAGAAGACAATGATGGAGATGGTTGACAACATAACCAACTTTTTCCAAGACATGTTCCACAACCCGGCAGAAACCGAGGCCGGACCAAGCTCCTCCGCTAAAAAGGGTAGCTCCCCTTCTTTCGCTGAGATGGCGGCTGGTGGATCATTCATGGCCCTTGCTATGGCGGTCATCTTAGTTGTTCTGTTCAAGAGGGTCTGAGATATGCAAGGCCAAACCATCTTGGTGCCGATTGTGGCTTAAATCTGTCGAAAATAACTTGTCTATCGTGTTGTGTTGTTAAGAACTACGGTTGTAATGTACAGTGTGTATTGCCGTACTGTGTCAGTCGAAGCTTGTGTCTTGCCGTACTGTGTCAATCGAAGCTTTCGAGTCTTGAGACCAGTATAATAAAAGACATGAATATCTTGTGTTCCAGGCTAATTGGTTGTCGCTAGGGTGAAGCATGGATATTTTGTGGGTGTTAGCTGCGTGATCCAATGTGATTCCGGTAGAAACGAAACTGAGGTTGCAAGAAAATATTGCTTAGATTTGGGTATTGCTAGATTTTGGTGACGCACTGAATCTCGAAAATGCAATAGGAAATCGGAGCAAGAGCTGAATGCAAAACTGAAAACCTCTAAGGCACCAAACTGAAAACTACATGGCTGAACTACGAAGATGCAAAAGAAATGCTGATGGAGATCTTGAATTTCGAAGACGAAAGGAGATTTTGTCCTGAAGTCTTTTGTTGTACCGGTGGCCTGGTGGGTTACTCGCAACAAAAAGAATGCATGTGACTTTAAACGACACCTAACAAAACTTCGAAGGGTGGCTGAGGCTTCTTTGTGCGAGACAGTGACAGCATACATACTGAGGCCGAAGCATGTTTAAACGGCATCAGATGGGCGACGGACTGGGGTACTGACACCATGCTCTTAGAATCTGATTCATAAACATACAATTAGTGCAAGCAGCCAATTCCAGCGACCATGACATACAGTCTGAATGGCGTTCTCTCCGGGAGATTAAGTCCTGCCTCCGCCTAAATAACGCTCCGGAGCCTGCCATTGCTTGGACGGGGCACGCTCCATACTTTGTTCATGTTTTGGTTACTAGCGATTTAGCTAGAGCGTCTGTGTAATAAAATGCTCAAGGTAAAACAAAAATCTATATAGTTGCTTTTTTTACAATGTAGTAAGTCTTTCATCAATCCTACAACTGATTATATAAATTTGTTTGTAGCTAGAGTTCCAGTATCACCGTGCGTGGAGATCTGGTTTCCAATCTGCGATTCATCTAAATCATCGAACCATTTATCCATTACATGCTTCGGACAGTGCTGAAGCCCAACACTTTGGGAATTGAAGGTGTACAAAATGCGAGCACATAAAAGGGAAAACACGTTAACAAACTTTTCCTGGTTCGTATTAAACCTCAAAAGCTTTTGTGTGAACTATGACACCTAATATTTATCCATGCCTACAAAATAACATCATGAGTCTTTGAGGCCATGCTTTTTATACATTAAACTTGGTCAAGTTATACAACAGATTGGAAAAATAACAGGTGAGCCACTAAAGAGACAATTTTCTTTTAGGCAATGTGAACATAGAATCAGTAAGTTGTTAGTAAGCTCCAGGATGGCACAGTCTGCTCTTCATATCGAAAGAACCTCGATGTCCTCCTCGGCAAGGAATGTCTTCCCTCTGTTAGCATTGCTGACTCTCCGCTGGGAGGACGGAGGGCCTCGCTGCGTTAAGAGAACATTTCAGCACACACAGGTATAGGTATGTGGTTTCAGTTGGTACCAGGATGAGAAATGGTGAAATTGTCTGTGTGTAATACCTTCCGCAATACAAATGCAAGGTACAGATAGGATACCTCCCACTCATCCTGTGATAGCGTACCTGCATAGTTTTTTTATGGTAAGGTAATGAAATGGCATTTACTAAGGAGAGTTAGTCTACTCCCTCCATCCCCAAATACATGGTGTATATATTTAGCCAAAATGTCAATGCACTTTAAGTTCGACAAGTATATATATACCAAATGACTATCATTAGATCAAACATAACATACATATTTTCATAATGTATTTGTTCATATTCCCTTTTATATATTTGGTCAAACTTAGAGAGCGTTGACTTTTGACTAAATTTATACGCTATGTATTTGGGGACCGAGGAAGTAGTTACTTTGGCCCTGTCGTCCATCACCAAGAGCACCTAGCCTCCGCATGAGATCACCAAATTCTGGCTTTTCCAAATACTCGTTTACAAATTCATGGAAGTTCTTCCTCAGAACCAGCTCAAGATCATACTGCAAAAAGATCACAGGTTTTTTGGTCATAACATCAGTATCCGTCTGTGCAGCAAATATATGTAAAAGATAAAGATAAATGATAACAGAAAAATAACGTGGAATAAATTTCCAAAAAAAATGAAATCAACTTGTTGGAAATAAGGAAAACGTGCAGAGGTCATCATGGCAGACTGGACAATAGAATAATTGCGTACCTCCTCCGCCAGTAATTTGAAGAGATGGAATGGAACAACCCACTCCGGGCAATCAACTGCATCCTGCATGTTGCCAATGAATTTGTTACAAATAAGTTTTCATCATTTTGTGTGAAAATAAATTAATGTAAAGAAGAAAGATGAGTAGGTTACAGCATAGGATAATAATAAACACCCAAAAAGTTGTAACAAGACAGGCATACGTTCCTCAAGGGCAATGTTGAGGACATTCACTTCTAAACTATGCATGTCAGTATGTAAATGCATAAATAGGTGTGGAATTTGTCATAAATAGGTCGTATGTAAATGCATGTACACCATTTCAGTTCCATTCAACGCTGTAGGGACTGAAGCTATTAGAAATAGTGCATGCAAAATCACGATAATGCACTCTGATCGGATTTTAATTACATTGTAATTTTCACATTTTTCCCTTACGAACTGAGGAACATAATGTGAACATCAGTGTTCAGTTTGAAAAAACTAAAAAAGCCAGCTATAGAAGGCACAAATTATTGAAAAGTAGATCCTGTTGTCACCTCTAAATGAAACTTGTACTTGATACCAAAAGGTCTGGATGCCGGGAATTTCTACACCATCAAGGAAACAACATAAAAAACAGTTAGAAATGAAATTAAACATACAAGAAGTCATTATAAATAAACGCACATACCTTTTTGGTGTACTCTTCACCAAAAGTAATGCAGTAAACACTGTTTCCAAACTCCATTGCTTCGGCTGAGGATATAAATATTGTATCACACATCTTGTGACAAGTACAGTATAATTTGATGAGACCAATCTATAATTCAATATAGTTACATACTTGCTCTTAGCCTTTTAATGATGACATTAGCATCAGGCATCGTCCCAATGAAAGTGCCTCCAGGACGAAGCAATGCAGATATGTTAGCAAGGGCTTGTCTTGCACGTGCTTCAGTCGACCATGAGTAATGCATTGCAAACTGAAATAAATAAAGAGATCGTCCGAATGGGACATGTAATCAATATTCCAACAGTTGCTTGTTACAATCATGCCCATTTAGTACTCAGACATTCTAAATCTCCTGATGGTGCATTACCTATTCAAAGTAGATTAAAGATCACTGTACTTGCATTTTATTTGCTGGGCATAACAATGCTACTTAAATTTCAACACCTTTTCAGGAAGATTTGTTTGAATGACAACTGTCAATAATATTTGCACTATTTAACAGTTATTTTATTTTATTAAACGTTCAGAAATACAAACTTCTTAGACAAAATTTAAATATAGACGGTTGAACTAACCAAATAATAACAACTAAATAAGAAAAATGAATACTTGTTCACTGGAATATAAAGCTAGGTCACTCACCTGGCAGCTGCATATGTCAAATGGAGCATCCTCAGATAAATACTCATCCAGACGAGTCTACAAAAACAAAAACAAAAGAAGCATTGCCATTTAATTCATAGTTGTTGATGAGCATGGAAACACAAATAAAAGACCTGACACATTGAGGTAAAGCATATTCTTCCTGGTGAAGTGAAAGCATAAAGAAAAATCATGTGCAGCCAACAAAACTTATGAATATGTTGGTATGATTTGGCTTACAACAACATACAGAATTCAACACTTGAATAGCTGCGGCACTAAGTCCAACAACATTTGCAGTCTGCTTCAGCGTACATAGCACAACATCACGTTCGGTTTGGTTAATTAGGTAATGTGTACCATTTATTGTTGCTTATACCTCGAAACAATCCGCACAAATAAGCCGTGCAGGAAAACTGAACTTCTTCCGTCGTTGTTGATCAGTGTCACCGTTATAACGGGTCATGCAATCTTTTATCTGCAAGTATATAGCTCCAAAGTTACCCAAAAGCATCAAAATAAACTGGGTACAATATGATTACAATTTGAAGTGTTCAATATGTTTCTGCCTAGTTGAGACCTATAGGAGATTGTTGGAGACTTAAAAAGGATGCACAACTTTCTCTGGTCCGAGACTGGAATTATAAATCTTCAGGTTACTAACTGACCATAAAGTGAAATATAGGTTGAATATATGGATTACCACTGCCTTGAGATTAGTTAAAAATTTCAAATGATGACAGTACAGGTTACATATTTAACTCTGCCAGACAATGGCATGTACAGTACAAGTCTGCTCTAGACAGAAAAACAGAAGGCATGAATGCCATAGCATTATAGAGAAGTAGAAACCTAACTCATGAACCACATATTACAATATGACATCAACTTATGTAGTTATATGCATATAATCTAGATGTCTCGTGTGATGAGGAACTAACCGAGCCATCTGCAATATCAACTCCTACATAATAGCCAACCCTGGCCTTATCCCACTTTATCAAATCACCTCCCTGCATTACATAGCAGATGAGCATTACCTTGAACTACAAGAATCCCTGCTTACTTCAATGAACACTCAGAAAAGACTGCTTACCTTGCCACAGGCAAGATCAAGAACGCAGTCTCCTGGACGCGCATAGAGCTGGACTAGGACGCTCTTTATCTGCCACAGGTGACATTTAAGGATTAGCACGGCCGCTTACTCATCGTACAGGTGACATTTTCTCAATGGTTTTAAGGGTGAATAGATAGGTAGCACGGTAAGCAGCGTACCCAGTTGTTGAGCTTTTTGAGGTGGATGATGGGGCTGTTCTCGCGCTCCTCGAGCGTCTGGTTCGAGCGGGCGCTGTAGTGATCCGCCACATGGCGGGCGTGCTCCTGCTCCTCCGACCTCCCATACCCGCCGCCGCCTACGCAGAACGCAAACCCTAATTAGATATCCGCCGCACAGGATTGGTGGGTTAGGAATAGGTACCTGGGCTGAACTGTCGCTTTTGGACGGAGGCGAGAGAGGAGGAGGGCTCGTCGCGGGGCCGCTTGCTCATGGCTGCCGGTGATCGCCGCTGGGCTTCCGGGTTGGGACTTGGGAGAGAGGAGGAGGAGGGATTCGGTTCGGGTGGGGTGGGGAACTGGGTATGTTTCACTTCGGTTCGGGTGGGGCGAGCTTGTGCGGTAGACCGCTATTATACACGCGTTCTGCCGGAAAGGAAATCCTCCGACTCCGACTACTCTTCTTCAGGTTTAAACCCGAACGAGATCCTCTGGCGTACAACCATCTACTGCAGAGGGACGTAAATCATTTTTGTTCGTTCGTTTCGCATCCGACGGCAGCAGTCCGAATCGGAGGAAACGCAAGGAAATAGTCAGCCCAAAGCCCAAAACAACGAAGGAAAGAAGGGAAAACAGCGCTCCAAAAAGAGAAGCCTCGCCATCGCCGTCCGCTCGCCGGCAGGCACAACTCCGCCACCACCGCCTCTGTGGCCTCTGCCCCTGCCGTGACCTCCGTCGCCGCCGCGGCAATGCCTGCCTTAGTGCTTTGGAAGTTCGCCACTTCGTCGCCACGGCAGCTCCGTCATCCTGGTCGCCGCGTTCGATCTCTGCGCTGCCACTGTCCATGCGCAGGCCGGTTGCGTCCTCCAAGAGACCAAGAGGACGAGAAGGAGTCCGTGTCCTTCTCCTCTGTAGTGTGCTGTGTGCACCATCTTTTGTTGGATTTGAACTGCACGGTTCAGACTAAATCTGAGAATGGTTATAGTTTAACCGGGTGGGGTGGTTTAATTCTCCTTTTGGGTTTGACTAGTTCGGTTGGAAATGGGCTGAGTTCGTCAAAAGGTTGGTTTGGGTTTGGGTTCGTAAAAAAACAGTCGGGTATGGTTGGTTTTAGGGCTGAACAGTTTCGGTTGGAACCGAGTCCGCCTCCGCCGCGACGGCGCTGTCGTACTGCGCGTGGACGCCGCGTCCGCGTCCGCCTCCGCCGCGACGGCGCTGTCGTTGCCGGCGAGGTGGGAGCTGGTTGGGTTTGTTGCGGTCGGGCGCAGGTTGGGATTGGAGGTCGACGGCCTGCGGAAAGAGAGAGGATAGGAGCGCTCGGTCTGGTTCAGTGTCTTGCTGCTACTGCTGTTTACTGAATATAGCTGTTGTTGACTGAATTTCTTGCTGAATAGCTAGCTCGATCCGGGTTCGTCGCCGACTGCGCGAGTTGTGAAGTCATCTAGTATTACACTGGTTTCACGGTTTGAAACCAGACATAACCCAGCTTGTAACTAACCGTAAAACTGGTTTGGGATTGGAGGTCGACGGCCTCCAATTGTCGCGTGAACGCCGCGTCCGTCTCCGCCGTGACGGCGCCGTCGTCGCCGGCGAGGTGGGAGCTGGCTGGGTTTGTTGCGGTCGGGCGCAGGTTGGGATTGGAGGTCGACGGCCTGCGGAAAGAGAGAGGATAGGGGCGCTCGGCCTGGTTCAGTGTCTTGCTGCTACTGCTGTTTACTGAATATAGCTGTTGTTGACTGAATTTCTTGCTGAATAGCTAGCTCGATCCGGGTTCGTCGCCGACTGCGCGAGTTGTGAAGTCATCTAGTATTACACTGCTTCCACGGTTTGAAACCGGACATAACCCAGCTTGTAACTAACCGTAAAACTGGTTTGGTTTGGTCCGGATGGACGGGTTGACCGGTTTGGGAGCAAACCATGCACAGACTTAACGGCGAGTGAAAGGGATTTTTTTTCTGAGCTGGAGCGCGCCGTCGGCCGTCTCTCTTTGTTGGACTGGGTTTTGGACCAACGGTTACGACGTGTTTCGACTAGTTCGAGCTGCTGACATCGGATGGGAAACGAGCGAACCACAAGTAGCAACGTCCCTCTATAGTACTTCGTCCTAAGTTAGAGGATCTCGTTCCCCTGATGCACGACAGGTGACCTTCTCACTCTCAAAGCACTCTGGTCCTACACTTATGAATTTCCATAGGACGCGGATTTTTTGGCAGATGAAGACAAGGGTGTTTTAAATCTTAAAGATTGTGGGCACTTCACGATTCATTACCAAAGTAGCGTTATTTATGACCAAACAATTGTCAGTTCTCAATACGGGTGAATAGAACTGCGTCATCACAACAACTCGGTACAACTTCGTGGGCTGGATACTTTTTTTAAATCTGGCCCTTTTACCAAAGTAATGACGAATCTGGCCCCTCTACGAAATTATTCTCAAATCTGGCCCCTGAGGTCAGCTCCAGAGAGGATGGCGCAAACCTTGTACATGTCGGCTCCATCCTTATTGACGCCGACCTCCCGTTTTAATTTTTTTAAGTCCTTAAGAAAATTGTGGGAGTTTTTAGATGGTACCGAACTGAACAAGTTCGGCTTCATCCTCTTTTTTGGCACCGACCTCAAGAGGCCATATTTGAAAATAGTTTTGATAAGAGGCCATCTATATGTTTAGTTATTCAAAAGGGCCAGATTTGTCAAAAAATACGTGGGCTGGCAGTTGGTTTATTGGCCCACTCTGACTACTATCAAGAGATTTTAACAAATTGGGGGTTATGTGATTCTTCTAATAATGTTACTTAGGCCCCGTTTGGGAGCTCTATATTTTTTAAGTATTCCAAGAATACTTTGGTTTCTAGAAATATTGAAGTATCAAATACTTTGAGGTGTTTCGCTCTAGTCAAAATTGCAGTTTTATATACATCAATATGCAGAAAACTACATTGTTTTCCAATACTGAAGTATTGGTTCGCCAGGCAGAGGAATACCGTGGTTTTCCAATACTTTGATTTTTAAAATATTCACGGCCAAACTAAGCCTTATTATTTAACAATTTATTTATGAGGTAAACGAATCGACCATAGAATCGCACTTGCTAGTTAACTAGGCACTAATATGGACTCAAGGTGGATTGGTTCCAATCTTTCTAATACGGCTTATTAGATAGGAACTCCAGATGTTGGCATTGCTAGTACGAAAACAATATAGTCGGTGACCATCCATAATTTAGATCGGAACTTCTGATTAGATTGAAATTGGACATAACACTTGTTCTTACTGGTGATACACATAAAACAAAAATAAATAAATAAATTAGGTACAACGGAACATAATATATATGGGGAAACACATAGCAGGAGCAGATTACGGAACATCGTCGACCAGAAAAGCAAGAGATTACATAACCAAGAGAGAACACATTGCAACACTTAGCAAACTAGGAGGAACAAGGTCGACGCCCCTCTCGGTGGAGGACGCACACGACGGGGTACACCAAGGGGACACCCTAGTCTTACAAGAGCCAGGGGTTGACGCGGATGCAGCAAAGGAGGGTGTCACCGACCCAGCAGACATCGTCATGGAGATGTTGAGCGGCCGGCCCTATCGTCCGAGAGCAAGGCTTAGACACCATATCCATCGTCGTCTCGGAGTATATCGCGTTGAGCACGATGTGAGCAGCGACAAGGTGGACAGAGTGTCGTCGAAACACAAAGAACTGGAGTGTGTTACCCCATGCATGTGGTTTGGGACCGATGAACTCAATCGGGTGGCCAACGAGCAGCGGCTCCTCGACACCCAGTAACTTAGTGTGTTCTCACGCGGTCGCACCTTGAGCTAGTGGAGATCTTGGGCTAATGGAAGGATGGAGAGAGGATAGGAAATGAGAGAGTAAGAATGAACAAGTTTGCATGCCCAGGTCAGATAAATAAAGGGACGATATATTCTTCGAGAAGAAAGGGAGAAGAAACAATGAGCCAAAGCGTGTGCACTTAGCAGCATCAAATGGCTTTGTACTAGATTTCACTGGGCCAGCACGGGATATGAGCACTAAGACTGCTCACAATGGAGAGTAACTTAGACTAGTAACATGTATATGTTACTAATCTAAGTTACTACCTCTATAGTGGAGAGTAACATGTGTGTAGTGTCATATTTAATAGGTTATACACTAATCTTGTCTTAAAATGTGTGATGTTATGGTAACATAGCTAGTTACCACAATCATGTCTCTCCTCATTAATTATCCGCCACATCAGATTTTTTGCCTACGTGGCACTGATGTTACTACTCATGTTACTTCCATTATGACTAGTCTAACGCACACAAACTAGGTTGACATGTAGACTCTATCCGTCCAACGCGTCCATGAAAGTACATATGCACTGTCACTTGTTTTTGAATGATCAACAACATGATCTTCTGAAGACTGATCATTTTATCCAAGTATCTACAGGAACTTTGTCCCCGAAGAATATTTGGTTTAACCACGGTCTGATCCATCGCTTTAATACAAGTCTCATATGAATCCTCTTTAGGTTGATACCATGTGTCATCTAGATCCTAGGCGAACAAAGCTAGTCGGTGTCCCTTGAGGAACTCGACATACGCAAGGATCAAGGAACAGTGACAATCTTATCAAATATCTATTGCACTGCCTCCACTTAAAGATGCTCCAACGACCTTAAAGACAAGAAGAAAAAGACGTACGAAGAAGCTCGGGGGACTCAAGCAACAGAGCCATCTTCATCAACATCAGGCGCTTGAGTACCTCCCCTCAGACAACACCTACACGAGAACATCAAGGAGCAGACACTTTATTTGCATGATGCAAAACCATATAAGGTGCTACTTGAGGTACTATCTTTTGTGCGATGATAAACTAAATTCTTAATCACCAACACTCATAGAGTGACCTAGGTTTCCACTATGAAATCATCGCAAAACAACACTACAAGAAGACTGTATGATTGAAGATCAAACGAAGCAGACATCTGGACAAAGAGTTGATCCATCGCACATGAAGACTCAGAGAGATGATTGGGGACGTAGATATCTTTTTATACCGTTCAGTCTTATAGGAAAAACGTGCTATCAAGGCGGGTGGAACTTCGAGATAAAATGGAATTTGCATAAACTTTATCACTCATACTCATACATGAAGAAGTTATGTGAAAAAATTTCTAGGCATAAGTCAGATTTAACAACGTGGAACACTACTTTCAACACACGTGGAAGGAATGGTTCCGGCCTAGTAAACCTCTGTTAAGGATAATGTCTCGTTATCATAAGCTGATTTATAGAGAGTTAGAGTTTAATCATAATCACTCGATAAGCTCTAGATGACAGTTTCTTTCATGCACATCATCGTCTTTGGATAAGACTCAGATACACTTCTATTTCCACGCTTGACACACTGAGCTTAATATTGGATTGATGACAGAGGCCGCGGCCACAACCTTGTGAGTCTTGTGGCTTTGGGAGCCATGGGGATTTGGTGGGAGCCTCTATTGAGTTGTGGAGTGTGTATCATCCTTGTAAAGGTTTGGTTTCCGACCTCAAGAGACATATAGTGTCTCGTGTCACTCCACATTGGTGGGGGCACGTAGGAGATACGATGCACCATTTGACGGCTATTCGGAGATCACTTTGTGACTCCGCACCGTTCTAACGGATACTAGCTTCTTTTGTGAAGTGAACTTCTGGATAAAATCTCCGCGTCATTGTATGGTTATCTCTTAACCTTCATTTACTTATTTTTGCTAGCTTATCTTGTGTCTATATCTTGCTAGCTTGTATCTTGCTCATTATATAGGTTGTTCACCCTAGTTACATAATCTAGAGAAGTTATATTTGAGAAAAGTCTAACATTGAAATGAAAGTAAATTTGTAGTTGCTTATTTACACCCCCACCCCGCTAAACAACCTACTTGATCCTTTCACATCGCATATCTAGTGTCTCCAGATTTCCCCTTGGTATCTCTCATGTATCCACTCATATCTAGAGAGAGAGAGAGAGAGAGTAAGAGAGTACTAGAAGTCGAGCATACAACTCCTTATATCTATGAAGTCATATCCTTTTTACTATTGGAGATTTGACATCTCCTAAATGGTTAGGTGTCGAGCGTCCAAGGTGGGGACTGATGTGGTGGCCTGCAAGCATCCAAGATTTAGATTTGTCGAGGCAAGGTGTTTGGGGATCACCTATGGATAAGATCCGCCATCATAGATTGGGCAAAGCGAGAGTGCTTGCGCTAGTAGAGAATATGATATTGGTTGATACGTCCAAAATGTATCTATATTTTTTGATTGTTTCATGCTACTTTTATATCCTTGTTACATGGTTATATCATAGTTTTATATCATTTGGTGGCGTTTTTATGAACTAACCTATTAACAAGATGCCCATTGTTAGTTCCTTTTTTTTGGCTGATTTTGTATTTCTGAAAACTTGTTAAAGAAATATTCTCATAATTTGACGATATTTTTGCGGAGATTTTTTATCGAGGGATGGACCCAGGAGCCAAAAGTACGAAACCAGAAGGCAGAGGGGGAAGCCACGTGTCTGCCGGCCGTAACCCGCTGGCAGGCCGCTGGCTCCACCCACGCGGCCCCACTGCTTACCGCCTCGATACCCAATAACCCTAAAAACATCGGGGATGACAAATATTTCCACGAAACAGAGACAGAGTTGCCCCGTCGCGGAAACTTGATCAGAGGGATTCTGGAGTTCCTTCCCGACACCCTGCTGGAGGGGAAAACCCTCATCAGAGGCCTCTACACCACCATTGGCGTTTCCATGACGATGCGGGAGTAGTCATCCTTGGACTATGGGTCCATGGCAGTAGCTAGATGGTAGTCTCTTCTCCTTGCTCTTCAATACAATGTTCTACATGATCGATATCGATATGATATAATTCCTATTGTTGTGTTTATTATGATATGATGAATTGTGGTGTTATGTTCAGTTTGATCATGTTATCCTATACTCCCTCCGTATCAAAATATAAGATTTTCTAGCCTTTTTCTGCACACATGTATCTAGACATATTTTGTTGCAAGGTTCATGTGAATCTTGCACTAAACATGCATAGATACATGTGTACAGAAAAAGTCTAGAAAGTCTTATATTTTGATACGGAGGGAGTATGTTAGATTGCTTTAATTAAGTTCATACATGCTCTGTGATTTATATAATTGCTTTGGTCAGGTAGTTGTGTGAGTCTCCAAGAGGGGTTATATGTTCGATAGTAGGTTCATGCCTCCTTTAATTCTTGGGCTCGAGTGACAGAAATGACTAAGGGTGAGGATGTGTGGTTGCTATTAAGGGTAAAACGGCGACGTTTATATCTACCTTTGATGATAAATGTTGCTTACATCAAAACTTAGGCAATACTTCGTTACTTCCGCAACTTAATTCCTAGAGTGACAAGCATATAAGTGCACTCGAAGGGGAGTATTTAGGTATAGATGTGGCACTGGTGTGCGGTCTATACAACTTGACGTGATGTCTACATAACTATTTGCCTTGCACTTATCATAATCATAATTCTATCAGTTGTCTAGTTGTAATTTGTTCACCCAACAATTGCTATCTTTTTAGGAGAGACCCAACTAGTGAAACCGTTGCCCCCAATTTTGTACACTGTTTAGAACCTCAAATCCACACTTTTAATCATCGCTTGCTTATTGGTCCGTTTATACATTTTTGTTTATTTTATTAGTATTATCTTCCACACTATACGTTTAATCCTTTGTTTTGAACAAGACGGGAAGATTGACAATCTTCTTGAAACGTTGGGGACTGAGAGATATTGTTTCTTGCTTGTAGGTCCACTTGAACTTCGCGTTGATATCAACTACTACTGGTTCGATAAACCTTGTTGGTTTCTTAATCGAGAGAAATTTGCTGCTGCACTACATCATACGTTACACTTGGGTTCCCAACAATCATCAGTGGATGATGCTCGTATGCAAACAAAGATTTGCGGGTCAGCGGGTGATGCTGATGAACCAGGGTGCATGTGTGCATACCCCTTCGAACAGAGATGGAGAGTTGGTGCTGACAGCTCAAACTCCGAGAAACAACTCAAGTGTATTCTTTCTTCCTCTTGATCTTTTTTTACACTTGTTTCCCTTCTCAGTGCGAGACTCTTTTGTTCATATACTCTATAATGATCACCGCGACCTAATGTTTACTACGCGCTTCTATTATTGTAGACAGTGTTGGGCCTCTAAGTGCAGATTTTTGTATGACAACACCAATTTCCCTTAAGTGAGTAACCCAAGGTTTATCGAACTCAGGGGGTAGAGGTCAAATGCATCCCTCTCAAGCAACCCTGCAATTAAGATAGAAGAAGTCTCTTGTGTCCCCAACACACCTAATACACTAGTCAGATGTATAGGTGCACTAGTTCAGCGAAGAGATGGTAAAAGGCAAGTAATATGGATGGTAACAAGTGATACTTGTAATCTGAAATAAAAATGGCAGCAAGCAAACATGTAACAAAACTGAAAGTAAACGGTGTTTCAATGCTTGGAAATAAGGCCTAGGGATCATACTTTTACTAGTGGTTGTTGGATGTATGCCCAAAAGGCAATAAAGTTTAACATTTGTTTCATAATTATGATTCATGATTCTATGCTATAACTGCGGTGACTCCTGGATATGTGATTCAGAGAAAAACTCAGTCGCACGTGTAGAGACATGAACAAATAAAGTGTACCCTAGTCTTGCCTTTTAGAATAATTCGTTGATTGCTTGATGACCACGTTTTCCTGGTCTGGGACATTGTTTATGTTAGCATCAATGAGTGGCATATTGTTGGTGGAAACAATATGGCTTGGTAGACCCAAATCGTTGATATGCTAAAGAAGATTCCAAAGTGTCTTTTGTCCTTAGTGCAATATCACTGGTTATTATATGACATGTCCTTACACCATGAGGTTAATAGGATTATGTATACTAGAAGAATTACTTTGGTGCTATCAACCATCACGGCCGTCACTGGGTGATCATAACAGCAGTTATTGGGTGATTACAAAGGTGTGCATATATCCTAATGTTCCAAGATGGAAAATTACTCTTCTGTCAAAAGAGAGATACTTCCAGGGCCCACTCGGTATGTATGATATCCAATATATTCTGTAGACAATGCACGATGAAGTTACATCGTGTGGGATATCGGATTAGGGGAGCGAGAAAAGGAAACTTACCGGTAACGAGATAGACAAAGATATAGTGAATCAGGGATTGATTCACAACAATATCAGGAATACTTAATCTCGGGTAAGTTCAGCATCGTGAGTAATGGGAATGACAAAATAATAATCAACAGGTTCAACAGTGTTATTCGCATAACGGTAGCAGTTATTCAGGTTGCCCATGAACCTGACCCTGGCCGGTGATTAGATGAGCACATCTAATTATAGCTACACGTTATCGAACCTGTAGGGTAACACGCTTAAGTCAGTTCTAGTTTGTTGTGTATATGGTTGGTCTGGATAACGAGAGAGTATCACCGGAATGGTTTCTGCGTGGTAGATAATATCTTTATCAGAGATGTTGGATTATGCAGACACTAGGTGTCTCGGAGTGATAGAAATAGTTTCTATCACTAGTCGGATTTATTTCGAGGGTTTATATAAGAGGGAAATATTTATCCGAAGTATTTTTCTACGGACACTAGGTGTCTCGGATCATGTAAAGGTGTTTTATATGATAAAGTATTAATTCCGGGAATTTTCTGTAAAAGGAAATATTCAATTAGGAATTAATTAGACAAAATAATTAATTAAATATTAATTTATTTAATTAATAAATAAATAAAAGGAAAAATAATAAATAAATTGGAGCCACCAAGAGGGGCTGCCAAGTGGGCCCATGGGGCCCACTAGGCAGCCGCGCCCCTACAAGGAGCGGGTGGGCCAAGACGAGTGGAGGGGGGAAGCTCCCCCTCTCCCCAAACCCTGGTGGGCCAAAAGCCCATAAGGGGAGGCGGTTTGGGGGAGTCCTTGTTGGACAAGGACTCCAACCCCAAAACCGACTTGTGGGGTGGGGGGAGTTGGAGTTGGACTCCAACCCCCTAGGGCCGGCGCACCATGTGGGGAGGGTTTGCCCCCTCCCCCAAGCCTCCCTACCCCTTGGCCTATTATATAAACCCCCACATCCCCTCTATTTGGGACATACAAGTTAGATCTCTTCTAGTTGGATTAGAGGGAATTTCTCAATATTCGAGGGATCCTCTCCGATTAAATCTAGATCTAATACTAATCTCTCTCTCCCTCCTTCTCATGTGTTGAGATCTCCACCTTCATATACACCAGCGGTGAGTGCTTCAAGCATGGACGACAAAGCCCTGCTGAACTAGTTCCGATGTATGCGTGCGAAACTCAGAGGGTGATCCGTTGAGAAATGGTTGATCCTACCTCTGTTGGATCAAGGCGGGACGCGAGGATTCTATGATATTCTCTCAGCTAGGCTTAGCAGAGGGAGTTCTTCCACAAGCTTAATCAACGTCGTCATCGACATCTCTTTCGCTTCAACGGTGTCGGTAACGATTTACAGTTAGATCAAATATGCATGACTTGTTACTTGTATCTTCATAGTAGATCTTGGCTGTTGCGTAATAGTGGCGAAATTTTTGTTTTCCATGCACGCAACCCAACAGTGATCACTCTCAACAATATTAACACAATTGAACACAAGCATGATACTTCCTACTCAACATGTAACTTAGGTTCTACTCGAAACTATTCTTCTACTGGATAGAAACACCATGACCACCGCGTAGGCCTAAAAAAGCACACCCTAAAGTCCGTCTTCAAATCTAGGGACACCCCACGATGTCACTTTGAGCGTCCAAAGATAGTACTAAACAAACACCACAATTTTATAATGCTATCCAACACCAAGAACAACTCAAGTATCCCTCTAATCTATTATCCATAGAGTCACACACGCCACCCGCACTGGCACCATGGCTTTGTGTTGTCAACAGTGACTCCGGAAATTATACTAGATAAAATCAATTGAGCAACATATCCATTACATAATGAAGGGGAAACATCATATGAATTCAACTACACTAACAATGCTCACATAAAAATCACACCATGTGAGAGAGATAACCGCATAGCTACAGTTACGAGCCCTTAGCCCGAGGGATACTACTCACACATTTCCATGGTGAGCAATAGTTTGATGGAGAGGTGCAGCCCGGAGAGGAGACGGCGGCAGCCACGGCAGCGGCGGCGGCCGTTGGGGGTGACGCAGCGGCCATTGGGGCGGCGACCGTTGGCCCCCTTCTTGCTTGGAGATGGTGCTAGTATGAAGGAGGTCCTCCACCTCAGGCCGGCTGCTTGGGAGTAGGAAAATTCGTGGCCCTTTGTGACCTAGGTTTCCTCTCTTTATATAGATTCTCGTATTTCCGTCATCCAGTTTTAGGATTAACTATATCGGGTCCGTAGGCCGCGTCCGAACTTCGATTGGGCTGATCTTGGGCTTGAAATATGGAAAATTACAGAAACTTTGTATTCTACGATGTTTTCGGTTGACGTCGTACTCATGGGTAAAACACACGATTTCTGAAATTTGTAGGGTGGACGGATTTCAGAAAAGTGAGAGTCCACCTCCAACAAGGTTCTTTTGTGTTCTTGTCAATTTCCAAGTAACAATGTGAACTTTTGCAACTATTAATAGGTTAGTATAATAAATGTCCTAAAATGATATAAAACTATAGTAGAAACATGTAGCATTGATATAAAACAAGTATGGAACAATAAAAAATTATAGATACGTTTGAGACGTATCACGACCCCTCTATCCTATGCGAACCACATGTTTGCTCAGGTTCATACAACCACCCTGTATCAATTTCATCATGGCACCCATAATTTACATAGTGTGTATCAACATATGATTTCGCGCATATTCTATATTGATGCACCTCTATTTGCCATCTCATGAAGTGCTTAATGATCACTAATTCCCTAGGAGTTGAACTCTAGGAGGTCGAATCCCCCTTGTTCCTCAGTAGCTTAGTGGTAGAGCGGTCGGCTGTTAACCGACTGGTCGTAGGTTCGAACAGGGAGTGATCACGAGCGCACTTTCGGGCTTCTAGACCTGGAGTTACGGACATGTCCGGATGACGGATAAGGCTCTGGGTCTAGGTATGGGCGATCTAAATGCTCAATCTATTCCTACCAATAGCGGATGGAGAGGGATTTGAACCCCCGGTATTCCTATCAATACTTCGGTTTTCAAGACCGACTCTTTCAACAGAGTCAGTTAGAAAATGGGTGAGATAGCTCAGTTGGTAAGAAATCGCATAGGACTCAAAACTTTTGAAAAACGATTGAAAAGATAACGGTATCTGAGGAATAAGCATCGGCCAACTCTGTGCCAGCAACCGCGGTAAGACAGAGGATGCAAGCGTTATCCGGAATGATTGGGCGTAAAGCTTCAAATATGGAACATGGATTCTGGCAATGCAACAGAGTTGTGTCCTCATATCGATCCGATCCGAATGAATCAGTCTTTCTACAGAGGTCAATCTTTGCCTATTTTTATTAGAATGCCTGCCTTTTCAATGGAATACAAAGTAGGGAAGGTATCAAATGTTTGGGTTTGGTTCCAGCCGGTATGGCATGGTCTATTGCTCTTTTAGGAGGTAGTTCTTTAGGGAAAAAAGAGATAAGAACTAGCGTAAAAAATAAAAGAAAGTACGACCACCAGTGTCGTGGCAATGATTTTCGGAGATCATGATCTACGGACATTATAGAAACTATTAAAATGTTACTCATATTGTCAGTCCCATGTTGCCAAAGATCACTCTGCTGGCATCAAGTGATTATTGTGAGAGTGTGCCTGACAAATGTCAAGAGACTATCTTCAAGCATGTTTTCAATTAAACTCATGCTTGCTTGAAGATTGTCTGGAAAATAGATTCTCCTCATTGCATTGTGCTATGCCATTATCATGTTCCGTACACTCACCGGCACGCTTGGAATCATCCGGAGAATAGATTCTCCTCTATTGCAATGTTATGCCATTATCAATATGTTTCCTCGAGCCATATGCTTCCGCGCATTATATCTTATAGGCTTGTCGAAATGTTATACGTGTCAATTACGCTACAAGTTTCATAAACTCCTATTCACCCCACTCTAGTCATCAATTGGTATCAGAGCAAGGTCTGCATTTTTCGATTTGGTTTAACCACCAATAGAGAAAGGTATGATGATCCAAAGGGATGAAGGGATGTTTATCTATATTGACACAAGATCAATGGCAATCTTTTTTATTCTCAGGAAGCAAATTTCTCCTCTATGATAGCACTCTTCAAAGTCACTTCCTCAACCGGAGTCTAAAGTCAATACATCTAACACAAATGATCCCTTCAAGACTCAAGTTGAAAAGGCTCAGCGATCCAATCACCAATGCATATGTAAATCCAAAAGATCAGTTCTAAATCTTATCTCTTCACAACCCCCAATGGTGAGGAGCACTCTTAGGTTTATTCTAAAACTCTCTTAGGTTGAAGATTCAGTGACAGATCAGAGGACTCAAAGAAAAAGAAACTCAAAAGCTATCATGAAGACTCTATTAAGAAACAAGTTGCCAAGGTAGACTCCTTTACGATTAGGAAAGACGTCATGGTTGGGAAGAGTTGAAATCCTTGAAGATTAGCTCAGCTAGATCAAAGAAGAAGAAGAATGTCAACAGTTATACAAAAACGTCAGGATCAGAAGTAAGCCAGAAGGGAACTAACAAATGAAAAATTATTTGCATCTTCAAGAGAGTTACGAAGGACATCCCTTCTACTCAAACATTGGATATCTAGACTATCTTCTCCGATGAGAAACGAAATTAGGAACGCTTATGTTCTTTCTGAGCAACTTGGTAAGATAGAAGCGATATTGTCTCTAGGTGACTATGTCCTGGTCATGTTGTTAATCTCAAGACCACTCTCTGCCATGACACCTATCTCCAAGTAATCAGTCTTCCTGTAGTGAAACACGAAGACTTCTTGCATCTTTATTTTGTTCAACAAGAATAGATATTTCCTATATCATCTTATGAACGTGATACATCTGAAACGTATCTATAATTTTTGATGTTCCATGCATGTTTTATACCAAATGCTACGTGTTTTATTTACATTATATATCATTTTTATACATTTTTTGGGACTAACCTATTAACAAGATGCCACAGTGACAGTTCCTGTTTTTGTTGTCTTTTTGTTCCAGAAAACCTGTTAAAGAAATATTCTCGGAATTGGACGAAAATCAACGGGGACAAGTTTTTCACCGACATGAAGACGAAGTCCAAAGGGCAGCCGAGGAGGCGACCCAGGGGCGCCAGACGCCACCTCGGCGCGGCAGAAGGTGGGGCCGCGCGAGGTGCCTTCTGGCCGCCTCGGGTCGTCCCTCGCGTCGCCCCTTCGCCTATAGAATCCCCAGTCCAGAAAACCCTAAGAACCCGATCAGAAATCCACGAAAAGTTCCGTCGCCGCCGTCGCCTTCAACCCTAGTTCGGGAGGGTTCTGCAGTTCTTCCCGACAGCCTGCCAGAGGAGAAGATCATTGCCGGAGGGCTCTACACCACCATGCCCGCCTCCGGACAGATGCGTGAGTAGTTCATCTTTGGACTACGGGTCCATAGCATTAGCTAGATGGTTGTCTCTCCACTTTGTGCTATCATGTTTAGATATTTGAGCTGCCTAACATGATCAAGATCATCTTTATGTAATGCTACATGTTGTGTTTGCTGGGATCCAATGAATTGTGAAGTTATGATCAAGTTGTTCATCTATTTATCTCTATGTTTTATTTCTATTCTTGCATGCTCTCCGTATTGGGTTGCGGGTAAAACTTTAAAATTTTCCGTAACCTTGCCGCCATCTATTCTATGAAGATATGCTGCACCCCATAATGCTAGATCTTGATATTTACAAACACCGTTGCGGAAGATCTTGTGTTTGTCGAGTAGACGTTGGTGAAGCCTGATGAAGAATCTCACGTCCAAGGCCGGGAGGTGAGATTGTTGCCGGTCCGTTGTTGAGGAACTACTTGCGCAGCCCCGCTCTAACAGTATCCACAAGTACGCCGGCCAATCCGTCAAGCACGTTCGCCGCCTAGAGCTACTAGCACCGACGAAGAGAAACTGCCTTTCGGTGTAGATTTGGTGGTAGATCTAATCGGGCTCGATTAGATCTATATGAGACTAGAGAGATCTAATTCTCAACACATGAGATCTACTAGAGAGATATTAGATCAATGTCCAATTAGAGCGTCGTCTAAATTAGAGCATCGTCTAATTGCACAATATCTAGAGAGAGGAACTTGTGCAAGTCAATTGGATGTTCTCCTTGTGGGAGGGGGTGGAGTATATAAAGGGGAGCAAGGGGAGGAGGTGCTTGGGGGAGGAGCAAAGCCCTCCCTTGGTGCACCGGCCCTAGGGGGCTGGCTCCCTCCCCAAGTCGGTTTGGGAGAGGAGTCCTTGTCCAACAAGGACTCCCTCCCTTCCCTTTTATCTTTTTGCCTTTTTCCTTTATTCATTTCCTAGTTCAATTAGGACTCTTTTAAATATCCAATTTAAACAAGGAAGGAGAGGAGGGGACTTGGTGCGGCCGGCCTGGAGGTGGGGCCCATGCGGCCGGCCCACACTAGGTGTGGCGCAGCACGCAGGGCACCCCCTCTCTCCTCCGGCGCATCCCCTTCCCGGCAAACCTCCGAAACTCTTCCGGAACCAAATATACTCTATAGATAAAATCATCGAATCTATCCACTGATGTCGGAAACACTTCCCGGCATCCCGGAACATCTCATGTTCGCCATATTTATCTCTTAGGAAATTCTGCCCTATATCGGCATCATTTCCCTCTCATGATAACTTCACCGAAACTTCTCCAAATTACTCCGGAGTTGTTCCTGTGACATCGGAGGGACTCCGACCACTTCTCATAACCACAAAACTACAATTTTATTTTCTCAATAAAAGATTGACTCACAGCTTAAGTGTGTGACCCGAAAGGTTCGGTAACACATGAAAGTGCATGGTGTCCCCATGTGTGGTTTTGATAATTAATGACAATCCTTATGGACTAATGTTTGCATTAAGATATCCTTGTAGATCTTGTCCATAGGAAAATATTGGAGTTCATGTGTTGGACTCTAGAATATTACATGATGATCAATGCTCTATTCAAGGGTTTATATGAAGAATGATCATGTGTAGAGTTGAGCATATTGCAAGTATGTCTTGAAGGATTCAAGACATCCTCTTTGTGAAGAGAAAGAAGATTATGAAGTGCAAGTTCAATATGATCCATCCTGAAAGATATCATTTGATTGAAGCTTGCAATGGATACATGAAGACAGAGCTTAGCGAGGCTCTCCCATAATGGAGTATGGGGGAGTATTTGGAGAACTCTTCATCAAGCATGTGCTAGCAAGCACAATCAAGAAAGGTGTTCCAACTTGAGGGAGTCAAGATCGTCATCATCTAGCTCAAGTGGAATGCGCAAGGCAAAGGTATGATCTTGATAGGTATTCCTTTCTACCGGTCTCATACTTGGGAGACCGGGTTATAGGATAGACGGCGTACTATCAAGAGAAGCTCTCGAGTGAGTAACTTGATTGCATCTTTGTGGAGAGCTCAAACATTTGCATACTTACATATCATCTTTCTTGGTTCTTATTTGGCTTTTCTCCTTTTTGGGTTTTGGTGCTTGTTGTGATCTTCATGACAAGCCCAAGTTCACCGAAAACGGATTTCATATGGAAAACTTGTTGCGTTTTCGGTTTTGGAGGTTTGCCGGTTATTCTTTTAGAGAGAGGTTTAACCTTTATCTATTTGGTTTTATCCTCCCTTATTGAACTATGATGTTTCTCTGCATGATCTTGTTGTGCTCGTTGTGGTGATTCCAACGAGCCCACGAACATCGAAAACGGAGTGCGTATGCTCAAGATATGCTCGTTTTCGTGTTGTTGTTTCTGCAGTTTTTGTGTAGACCGGAGTCTCCGGTGTAAACACACCAGAGTCTCCAGCCTGGACTAGAAATCGTGAATGGGTTCACCCCCTGGTAACAGGCCGGAGTTAGGCCGGAAAGTTAGGCCGGAAACTCTGGTCTAACACGTTTCTGAGCCTAACGGGCAGATTTTTGGGGACCTATTTAAGGGGGTCTTCTTCCTCAATGTCCCCCAACTCTCAAGAACGAAATTGCCCCCCATTGTTGACCTTCTTGAGCTTGGCTTTCTCTCTATTCCTCCATGATTCTTGCCTCCAATTAGAGGGAAAAGAGAGAGGAGATCTAGATCTATATTTCCACCAATCCATATCTCCTCTAAGTGAGGGGAAGCTTTTGTATCTAGATCTTGGAAGGATTTGGTATTCTTCTTTGTTCTTCCTCTCTCCCCCCCCCCATAAGCATTAGTTGCTGACACGTATCAAACGTATCTATAATTTCTGATGTTGCATGTTGATATTATACCAATTGTTACATGTTTTATATACAATTCATAGCATTTTTATGCATTTTCTGAGACTAACCTATTAACAAGATGCCACAGTGCCAGTTCCTGTTTTCTGCTGTTTTTGTATTCCAGAAAACCTAGTCTGGAAATATTCTCGGAATTGGACGAAACTTGGACAGAACCTCCTATTTTTCCAACACGTACACGGAGTCCAAAGGGGAGACGGAGGGGAGCCACGAGCCAGCCACACCATGGGGCGGCGCGGGCCCCCCCGAACAGCACCATGGGGTGGTGTGGGCCCACGGGCGTCTCCAGTATATGCATTGTCATGCGCTCAATATTTTGTAAATTGCCCAGCTGTAATTTGTTCACCCAGCATGTTAGTTATCTTTTATGGAGAGACACCACTAGTGAACTGTGGACCCCGGTCCATTCTTTTACACTGATAATACAACCAACTGCAAACATTGTTCCTTTTCATTCTCTGCAATTTACTACTGTTTTCAACACCATACGTTTAATCCTTTGTTTTCAGCAAGCCGGTGAGATTGACAACCTCACTGTTTCGTTGGGGCAAAGTAGTTTGATTGTGTTGTGTGCAGATTCCACGTTGGTGATCGTAAACGGCGCCACCAACAACCTTCAGAAGTGATTTCTTGCTCCTACTGGTTCGATTAAACCTTGGTTTCATACTGAGGGAAACTGCTGCTACACTGCTTCATACCTTCCTCTTGGGGTCTCCCAACGAACGTGCGATCCACGTCATCAAGCAACTTTTTCTGGCGCCGTTGCCGGGGAGTGGAAGCACTTCGGTTCAGAAATCTCCTTACTTCCCCTTCCACACGCCAGAACTTTTTCTGGCGCCGTTGTCGGGGAGCAAGAGGATTTCTGCAAGGGGAGTTTCACGCTTCCAATATCTTTACTTTGTTATTGTCTTGCTTCGTTTATTTTTATTTAGTCTTGTTTGCTTTACTTATCAAAAACACAAAAAAAATTAGTTACTTTTTTGAATTGTTATTTTTCAGTCTTGTTATCATGTCTAGCCCTGTTCCTGTCATCATGTCGCCTGAGGAAAAGATCTTCACTTTCAAGCAAGGGAGTGAGGAGAGTTTTAAAGATGCTTGGTCTAGAATTTTTGAGTACTATACTAAAACTGAACCTAAAATGACTTTAAGCCTGCTCCTTAGTAGCTTTTATTTTGGTCTTGTTCTTTGCTACAGATATGCTTTAGATGCTGTGGTAGGAGGAGATTTCCTTCGTTATGATGGGGATCAAGCTTTTAATGCTATAAAAAATGATTACTGTAACATCCCAATATTTTGGAAAGTTTAAAAATCACTAAAAATTTAAACTTTTTTTTTATTAAAAAGAAAACATTAAATAGAAACCAAATATAGTAGACTTTTGGCCTAAAAAAAAGGGTTTAATAGTTGATTTCCAAATAAATCTTTATTTCAAAATTTGAGTTTAGTTTAAATTCTTTTATCCAATGTATTTCAAAGAAACCTTCATTTCATAAAATGTTTTATTTCAAATATTTAACTTTGGCTATTTATTAAACCCTGGAACCATATTTGCAAATTGTTTAAGTTATGCCTATTTCTAAAATGATTTTGGGTTAAACTATAAGATTTAAAATTAAGAGTTTGCTAAAACCTAAAAAAATATCAATAAAGTGTTTTAAACTATTTGAAAGCTTGCTTTAATTTAAATATTGGTTTTGATTCAATTATATTTATTTAAAAAATTAGTTTAAAATAGCTATTTATCAATATTCACATTTGTGGTATTTTTATTGTATATTTATAAAGCCCATGATATAATGGGTAATTATATTTAAGTGATTTACCAAACTCTATTTAAATAAAATGTTTTCTACCAAATTATTTTATTAGGTTTATCATATTGAATGATATTACTCATATTATTTTTCTGGTTTTGATTTGAGTTCAAAAGAAAATTATAAAACCATATTTTATAAAATGACATAAATGTGTCAAATAAGCCTTTATATATTATCTTAATTTTTTCAAGATTTGAAATAATGTGGAAAAGGTCACAAAGTATTTAAAATGACTATTTTGATTTTTACAAATTTATACAAATTGGTTTGAATTCATTTGGATATTTAAAACCAAAGTTATAAAAGAATTTAGGAAAAACAGAAAAAGAAAAAGATAAGAACAAAAAAAAGGAGGACAAGCCTAACTGGGCCGAAGCCCAGCACCAGCCCAAGCCCGCAGCACCGACACCTTCTTCTTCCTCCAGACGGAAATCACGCACCCGTTGGAGAAAAACGCCCGTGAATTTCTCCTCTTGATTGCGAGCGATTAAAAGCCCCAAATCACGCGTCGTCTGGCCCTATTTGAAGCCCCGACTCTCCTCCGCATTTCCCCTCTTCCACTTCTCCAAATAACGCCTCCAGGCCGCCGCAATCGATCGCCGGAAACTGCACTGCCGCCGCCGTGCGCCCTCATTTCCGGCAAGATAAGCAAGTCCCCAGGCCCGAGAACCCTCCCATCTTCTTCCTCTCTGATTTGCGAACCTCGCTGACCTCTTTCTCGATTTTTCCGTTCGTGGAATTTGAGAGTGACCCGAAGCTTCCTGACGCCGCACAACTCCGGCCGCTCCGCCTCGCCTCCCCAGCTCGCACGAGGCAACGCCGTTGCCACCTTCGTCCTCAGCGTGAAGAGCCGCGCCTCGTGGACCCCTCGCTCGAGCCTAGAACCCACCGGAGCGCCGTCACCTTCCACGCCAGAGCCGCCGTCGCCCGCACCACCACATCCACGCCGCGTCGTTGTTCTAGGAAGCAAACCACGACGCCGAGCACTCCATCGAGTTCGCCATCTCGCGCCACACCTTGCCGTCGCCTTCCACGAGCCAGAGGACCACCGGAGTGACGAGAACGTCCATTGCCGAGCCGCTGCACCGTCGTGTCCTCCATCTCCGGTGAAGTTCCGACACCCAGGTATGGTCAACGCTCCCCCAGCCGTTCGATCTGTTTTTCACGGCCACGATTAGAAGATCAAGCGAAGGGGTATCTTTTGTTGTTAGCCGTAGATCTCAGATCTAACGACCCCCGGACAAATCACTTGAACACGTCAGCATCCAGTCAGCGCCACGTCAGATCCAGTCAGCACCCGCGTGGAAATTGATTTTCTGTTTAGATTTAATTTGGCAGTTTTGCAGAAAAGCCCTGCATCTTAGAATCATCATTACTTTTTATTGGTTTGGCCAAATTTAACAAACTTTATATTTTTGAAAAGCCCTAAACTTGTAGAATATTTTAGCACTGTTAGTTTTCAGTTTTGCCATAGTTTAAAATATTCAAATTTCAAATGTATGATTTGAGTAATTTTAGCATATCTTTAAATCTATAAATCCAATTTTTGCAAATAAAATATTGTTGGAAACCTTTGGATCTGTAGAATAGCTAGCCACTGTTAGAAATAATTTTTGGATATTTTTAAACTGATTTAAAAATCAGAGGCTCAATTTGAGTAATTCACATTTATTTAAAATTTGCAAATGGATGTTTTAAGTAAAAATTGACAATAGAAATGAATTTGTATGTCCAAAATTTGTAAATAAAATATCCTTGGAAAGCCCCTGACTTGTAGATTGTTTTGGTTCTGTTATTTTTCAATTTTGAGAAGTTTAGATTTATTCAAATTTCAAATATGATGTTTGAGTAAATTTGACATAACTTTAGATTTATAAATTATTTTTGAGTGAATCCAATTGTAGAAAATTTGTTTATTTGCCCTCTGTCTAGTAGTATTATTTTTCAGTTTTGATTTAAAATTTAATTACCAAAAACATTAAATCTTGTGTTAATGCTTTTAAAGTGTCTTAATAGAGTTTTGATTTAATTAAAACTTGACCTATGTTTTCATGGACATAATAATGGCAGAAAACAGTAGTAAATAATTTGTATTAAATATCTTGACCTAATTAATGTGTGATAAATTTTGATTAAAGACCAATTGCCATCATGGCTAACTTATTGTAATTAAGTTTTAGATTAAAAGCCTTTTAAAATATTGCTTTATAAAAATCTTTAGTTTAAGTTGTGTTTAAAACCTTCAAATGTTTTAACTACAATTAAATGGTCTATTTTAGAACTCTTGGAACTTCCTTGAAAAATACTGTCGTGTCTCGTTGCACGGACACCGGGAGTATAGGATACCCCCTTTTAGGTTCGGCACGGGGCGCGAAGGAGGCTGAGAATCGTCTTCTTGGGCGGAGTCTAGATCAAGCTCTCCTCTCCACGATCAAAGCATGCAACCAAAGGGACACAAGGACCTACCCAGGTTCAGGCCGCCCGGAGGCTAAAAGCCCTACTCCTGCATGTCTGGATTGATGAGTTCTTCATAGTGTGGCTTACAATGGAACCTCCCGGACAGGGTACCCGGAAGGGTTTATCTCGAGGTAGAAGAAGGACAGATCCTGACCCGGAGGAGATCACCATCCTCTCTACCTCCGCAGCCCTAGTCTAGCCTTGCTCTAGTTCTAGCTTGTGTTCGTCCTTGCTCTATCTTGTCCTCCTCTCCTCCCGTGCCTTGGTCCTCCTTTTATAGGCTAAGGGGTTGCCACAGGGTCACGTGAGGGGCGTGAGGGACCTTCGGGGTGAAGGACCCTCCTCATCTGGTTTAGGGGGAGACGTGGCCTCTCCTCAGCCTAGCGTCTCCTCTGGGTTAGGTGGGAGCGTCCGCCTTGGGGCGGACAGGAGCTGACACCACCACGGGATGTGCTTCCCGCCCGCGTTGCCTTCGCCTTGCTTCCCAAGTCTTCCGTGGTGAGGTGGAGTGCTTATCCACAGGGACGTAGGAAGTACCCGAGAGGGAGCCTGGCCTCCTGCCGGGAACTCGGGCTCTCGGGTCCTTCCTGGCCTTCTCGCTTGATTCGGGGACCCGGAAGGTCCCCAGGACCGGAGCCCTTAGTCGTCGTAGGCCATGCGTGTCTTGACGGTGAACCCGCCAGCTTGACTTGAGTCTTGGTCTTGTCCATCTTCATCTTGGGCCCACATGGGGTGGACCCACTTTGGCAGTACTAAGGGAACCCCATGTTCCACTGTTGCGACAAATACATAAATTAATCTTTGGAACTCTTGGAACTTCCTTGGCAAATATACTTTGTACAACATCTTCTTTGACTAAACCATTTGGTGTAAGCCTTGTTAGATATGTTTTGTATGCCTTGTGTTGTTGAAGTGTTGTTCATTGGTGTGTTAATTCTATGTATAGATTGAACGGAGTGCAACGTTGTTCCTTGTTGAAAAGAGTGTGTGAGCAACGACACCTTTCAAAGGCAAGTGGCACATTCATAAATTTCCTAAGTATTTTTTCTATGCATGACTTAGTTTATTTTCCTTAAGCATGTGTAGGTGTTATTAGTATTGCTATGCAAGACTTGTTTAGATTTTCCCTATTCCTATGTGTCTAGGTACCTATATAATAACTTAGTAGAAATATTGATGCTATGCAAAAGTTATTTTATAAAAAGTTAAATTCTACTAAGTTAAAGAAACTCCTGGGTGGATTGGTTTGATAGAGGAGGCGAAGTTGAGTGGCTGCTCAGGCCCATTTTCATGGTGAACCTGAGTATGTACACTTGTGGATTGCCACCCAGGGAACAAAGGGATCTGAAGAACTCCAAGTGAAGATTGCTTCCAGTGCAACCATTTGTCATATGGGCTCTGTCTTGACGAAGTAAGTTGGTGTGAACCTGGGTCAGGAGATCGACAGATGTAAGGTTGATAGGTGGGCGGGGGTCTCCTGGTATGATCATGGGGACACAACTTCTGAAAAGTCTCGTCTCGATCTTCTCCTTTTGCTTATCACTTCTGGAGTGTAGAGGATAGTTTGGGCTGATTGAGTCAAATGGTGAACGTGCACAACCTCTCGAGAGTGTCAAACTAAGTACTTAGCCGTGTCCCCGGTTACGGACAATTTTGAGCAGCTGATCAAGGACGTCAACGGAGGATCCCAACATTTCAACTTCACAAGTAAAATTTGAAGGGTGAACAAGGGTAGAAGAGACATTGGTTTTCATGCCATGGATGTCTCGATTTGAAGAAAAATGTTTTCCAAAAGTTAGGAAAAAGTTGGCTTTCTGCAAAATAGCCTTTGAACTCCACCAGCGAAATATGCATATAGGTTATTAGAGTTTTTCCACTAAGTGTCCACAGAGTGTCACTTGCCAGATCCATTTTATATGGTTCTGACCCACCTTGTTGCAACATTTTTCTTGTTGCAGGATGTTCAGACGATGAGTGAGGTTTCGTATAAGGTTTCGAGTCTGCAACCAACATGTTTCGCCTGTGGCACATGAAGATGATGGAGACTCACTGATACTTTTATTTCTGCTGCTTTACTCTTTCAAAGCTAGCTTCGTGCTATGCAATTTGTAATTGATTTTTTTGTAAGTACTGGATCCACGTGTAATAATTGATACTTTGTTGTGATATTTCATCTTAGACTGTGTGTGCAAATGATCGATCCAGGGATTTGCACTATACACATGGATCTTGCCAATTTTTAAGTGCAGGTCCGCTACAGATGGTATCAGAGCACTGTGTTGCCTGTAGGTTCGAAACCCTTGGTTTAGATACAAATAGGTTTTGACCATAGGATTGAAAATCTATTTTTATTCAGTTTACTAAAATCAAAACTTTTCAAATATCATTCTTGTAATTATCTTAACTATTTGCCTTCTAAGTATCTTTTCTTGTTTGTAGATGACCCACCTCATTAAATCACTCAAGAAGGGTCCAGCAATGACCATGACCATGGAATGTGAGACGTAGTTTCCAAAAGCTTTGAAGAACCTCATGTTGAGCATGGGACTTGAAGGAGCAGCAGTCTACAAGGGATTTCCTTTCATGGATGAAGGCCAAGAGTACTGGTGGGTGCAACTCCACATATACAAGAACAAAGAAGATGACCACAAGACCAAAGGTTACTGCATGTTCACCAACACAACCCTCCACACATCATTCTTTGATTCAGCAAGAAGTGCAGCATGGGAGGCCATTGAGTACCTTGGAGAAAGACTTCGCTTTAGACTTCACAACACCCAGAAGCACCTTGATGAACTCAAAGAAATAGAGGAGGAACTCGATGCACTAAGAAGAAGATAGACTAGACCACCTATTTATTCGAATAACGAGTTTCCAAATGATGTATTGACCTATCAAATTGTGGTACGGCAGTACGATCGTATTTGTTTTCCATAACCTCGGTGTGTTTCGTTCCAAAATGATTAGTTCGGTTTTCTCAAAAGAGGTTTGAAATTTAACGATTGTGATTGCTTCTGTGTGAACCATGTGGTTTGATGTTTGTTAAATGTTTGTTTGTAAGATGGATTGTCTGGATCTGCTGTGTTTGAGTAGGATTCCTCCTTAGTATCCTTCTATCTCCACACATCCATGCTAAACCCAAACCAGATGCCTTATCCTTTTGACAACAAGTATCTGAGGACCAGTTCCCGATGATAGTACAAGCCATACAACTGAGGAATACTTTCCCAACTCTAGTTAATTCTTTTGTGTGAAGGAACAATCACATCCTTGCTCCATGACACCTCTACCCTAGGACACCAAGATAATTGTGATAAAGAGATTGTTGTGAAATCCTCTCATCTTGGTCTTCTTATTGACCCAAAGAGTGACCCTTCAGTGTCAAAAGTAGTTCAACAGACTTCTATTATTCTACAACTCTACCGTGAGGGAAAGCTCTATTCAAGAAATCAAGATCTCAAATCCTAACAAGAAACTACTACAAGCTATACGAGGAAATTTCGGACTGAAGACAAGAATTGTGGACTATCAACAAAAATTCCTTTTAAGGGTGGTAGCCACCCAGTTACTCCAAACCCTGTTGCCCAAACCCATCTATCTTTCTAACCTCCCCAGTTATCAGAATCATTCCCAGCACTTGCATTTTGTTCCCGGTTTGCCCGAATCTCGAGGACGAGATTCCTTTTAAGGGTGGTAGTCTGTAACATCCCAATATTTTGGAATGTTTAAAAATCACTAAAAATTTAAACTTTTGTTTTTATTAAAAAGAAAACATTAAATAGAAACCAAATATAGTAGACTTTTGGCCTTTAAAAAAAGGGTTTAATAGTTGATTTCCAAATAAATCTTTATTTCAAAATTTGAGTTTAGTTTAAATTCTTTTATCCAATGTATTTCAAAGAAACCTTCATTTCATAAAATGTTTTATTTCAAATATTTAACTTTGGCTATTTATTAAACCCTGGAACCATATTTGCAAATTGTTTAAGTTATGCCTATTTCTAAAATGATTTTGGGTTAAACTATAAGATTTAAAATTAAGAGTTTGCTAAAACCTAAAACAATATCAATAGAGTGTTTTAAACTATTTGAAAGCTTGTTTTAATTTAAATATTGGTTTTGATTCAATTATATTTATTTAAAAAATTAGTTTAAAATATCTATTTATCAATATTCACATTTGTGGTATTTTTATTGTATATTTATAAAGCCCATGATATAAATGGGTAATTATATTTAAGTGATTTACCAAACTCTATTTACATAAAATATTTTCTACCAAATTATTTTATTAGATTTATCATATTGAATGATATTACTCATATTATTTTTCTGGTTTTGATTTGAGTTCAAAAGAAAATTATAAAACCATATTTTATAAAATGACATAAATGTGTCAAATAAGCCTTTATATATTATCTTAATTTTTTCAAGATTTGAAATAATGTGTAAAAGGTCACAAAGTATTTAAAATGACTATTTTGATTTTTACAAATTTATACAAATTGGTTTGAATTCATTTGGATATTTAAAACCAAAGTTATAAAAGAATTTAGGAAAAACAGAAAAAGAAAAAGATAAGAACAAAAAAAATGGAGGACAAGCCTAACTGGGCCGAAGCCCAGCACCAGCCCAAGCCCGCAGCACCGACACCTTCTTCTTCCTCCAGACGGAAATCACGCACCGTTGGAGAAAAACGCCCGTGAATTTCTCCTCTTGATTGCGAGCGATTAAGAGCCCCAAATCACGCGTCGTCTGGCCCTATTTGAAGCCCCGACTCTCCTCCGCATTTCCCCTCTTCCACTTCTCCAAATAACGCCTCCAGGCCACCGCAATCGATCGCCGGAAACCGCCACTGCCGTCGCCGTGCGCCCTCATTTCCGGCAAGATAAGCAAGTCCCCAGGCCCGAGAACCCTCCCATCTTCTTCCTCTCTGATTTGCGCACCTCGCTGACCTCTTTCTCGATTTTTCTTGGGCAGCCGTTCGTGGAATTTGAGAGTGACCCGAAGCTTCCTGACACCGCACAACTCCGGCCGCTCCGCCTCGCCTCCCCAGCTCGCACGAGGCAACGCCGTTGCCACCTTCGTCCTCAGCGTGAAGAGTCGCGCCTCGTGGACCCCTCGCTCGAGCCTATAACCCACCGGAGAGCCGTCACCTTCCACGCCAGAGCCGCCGGCGCCCACACCACCACATCCACGCCGCGTCGTTGTTCTAGGAAGCAAACCACGACGCCGAGCACTCCATCGAGTTCGCCATCTCGCGCCACACCTTGCCGTCGCCTTCCACGAGCCAGAGGACCACCGGAGTGACGAGAACGTCCATTGCTGAGCCGCTGCACCATCGTGTCCTCCATCTCCGGTGAAGTTCTGACACCCAGGTATGGTCAACGCTCCCCCAGCCGTTCGATCTGTTTTTCACGGCCACGATTAGAAGATCAAGCGAAGGGGTATCTTTTGTTGTTAGCCGTAGATCTCAGATCTAACGACCCCGGACAAATCACTTGAATACGTCAGCATCTAGTCAGCATCCCAGTCAGCGCCACGTCAGATCCAGTCAGCACCCGCGTGGAAATTGATTTTCTGTTTAGATTTAATTTGGCAGTTTTGCAGAAAAGCCCCTGCATCTTAGAATCATCATTACTTTTTATTGGTTTGGCCAAATTTAACAAACTTTATATTTTTGAAAAGCCCTAAACTTGTAGAATATTTTAGCGCTGTTAGTCTTCAGTTTTGCCATAGTTTAAAATATTCAAATTTCAAATGTATGATTTGAGTAATTTTAGCATATCTTTAAATCTATAAATCCAATTTTTGTAAATAAAATACTGTTGGAAACCTTTGGATCTGTAGAATAGCTAGCCCTGTTAGAAATAATTTTTGGATATTTTTAAACTGATTTAAAAATCAGAGGCTCAATTTGAGTAATTCACATTTATTTAAAATTTGCAAATGGATGTTTTAAGTAAAAATTGACAATAGAAATGAATTTGTATGTCCAAAATTTGTAAATAAAATATCCTTGGAAAGCCCTGACTTGTAGATTGTTTTGGTTCTGTTATTTTTCAATTTTGAGAAGTTTAGAATTATTCAAATTTCAAATATGATGTTTGAGTAAATTTGACATAACTTTAGATTTATAAATTATTTTTGAGTGAATCCAATTGTAGAAAATTTGTTTATTTGCCCTCTGTCTAGTTGTATTATTTTTCAGTTTTGAATTAAAGTTTAATTACCAAAAAATTAAATCTTGTGTTAATGCTTTTAAAGTGTCTTAATAGAGTTTTGATTTAATTAAAACTAATTAAAACTTGACCTATGTTTTCATGGACATAATAATGACAGAAAACAGTAGTAAATAATTTGTATTAAATATCTTGACCTAATTAATGTGTGATAAATTTTGATTAAAGACCAATTGCCATCATGGCTAACTTATTGTAATTAATTTTTGATTAAAAGCCTTTTAAAATATTGCTTTATGAAAATCTTTAGTTTAAGTTGTGTTTAAAACCTTCAAATGTTTTAACTACAATTAAATGGTTTATTTTAGAACTCTTGGAACTTCCTTGACAAATACATAAATTAATCTTTGGAACTCTTGGAACTTCCTTGACAAATATGCTTTGTACAACATCTTCTTTGACTAAACCATTTGGTGTAAGCCTTGTTAGATATGTTTTGTATGCCTTGTGTTGTTGAAGTGTTGTTCATTGGTGTGTTAATTCTATGTATAGATTGAACGGAGTGCAACGTTGTTCCTTGTTGAAAAGAGTGTGTGAGCAACGACAACTTTCAAAGGCAAGTGGCACATTCATAAATTTCCTAAGTATTTTTTTCTATGCATGACTTAGTTTATTTTCCTTAAGCATGTGTAGGTGTTATTAGTATTTCTATGCAAGACTTGTTTAGATTTTCCCTATTCCTATGTGTCTAGGTACCTATATAATAATTTAGTAGAAATATTGATGCTATGCAAAAGTTATTTTATAAAAAGTTAAATTCTACTAAGTTAAAGAAACTCCTGGGTGGATTGGTTTGATAGAGGAGGCAAAGTTGAGTGGCTGCTCAGGCCCATTTTCATGGTGTGAACCTGAGTATGTACACTTGTGAATTGCCACCCAGGGAACAAAGGGATCTGAAGAACTCCAAGTGAAGATTGCTTCCAGTGCAGCCATTTGTCATATGGGCTCTGTCTTGACGGAGTAAGTTGGTGTGAACCTGGGTCAGGAGATCGACAGATGTAAGGTTGATAGGTGGGCGGGGGTCTCCTGGTATGATCATGGGGACACAACTTCTGAAAAGTCTCGTCTCGATCTTCTCCTTTTCCTTATCACTGCTGGAGTGTAGAGGATAGTTTGGGTTGATTGAGTCAAATGGTGAACGTGCACAACCTCTCGAGAGTGTCAAACTAAGTACTTAGCCGTGTCCCCAGTTATGGACAATTTTGAGCAGCTGATCAAGGACGTCAACGGAGGATCCCAACATTCCAACTTCACAAGTAAAATTTGAAGGGTGAACAAGGGTAGAAGAGACAGTGGTTTTCATGCCATGGATGTCTCGATTTGAAGAAAAATGTTTTCCAAAAGTTAGGAAAAAGTTGGCTTTCTGCAAAATAGCCTTTGAACTCCACCAGCCAAATATGCATATAGGTTATTAGAGTTTTTCCACTAAGTGTCCACAGAGTGTCACTTGCCAGATCCATTTTATATGGTTCTGACCCACCTTGTTGCAACATTTTTCTTGTTGCAGGATGTTCAGACGATGAGTGAGGTTTCGTATAAGGTTTCGAGTCTGCAACCAACATGTTTCGCCTGTGGCACATGAAGATGATGGAGACTCACTGCTACTTTTATTTCCGCTGCTTTACTCTTTCAAAGCTAGCTTCGTGCTATGCAATTTGTAATTGATTTTTTTGTAAGTACTGGATCCACGTGTAATAATTGATACTTTGTTGTGATATTTCATCTTAGACTGTGTGTGCAAATGATCGATCCAGGGATTTGCACTATACACAGGGATCTTGCCAATTTTTAAGTGCAGGTCCGCTACAGATGGTATCAGAGCACTGTGTTGCCTGTAGGTTCGAAACCCTTGGTTTAGATACAAATAGGTTTTGACCATAGGATTGAAAATCTATTTTTATTCAGTTTACTAAAATCAAAACTTTTCAAATATCATTCTTGTAATTATCTTAACTATTTGCCTTCTAAGTATCTTTTCTTGTTTGTAGATGACCCACCTCATTGAATCACTCAAGAACGGTCCAGCAATGACCATGACCTTGGAATGTGAGACTGAGTTTCCAAAAGCTTTGAAGAACCTCATGTTGAGCATGGGACTTGAAGGAGCAGCAGTCTACAAGGGATTTCCTTTCATTTATGAAGGCCAAGAGTACTGGTGGGTGCAACTCCACATATACAAGAACAAAGAAGATGACCACAAGACCAAAGGTTACTGCATGTTCACCAACCCAACCTCCATACATCATTCTTTGATTCAGCAAGAAGTGCAGCATGGGAGGCCATTGAGTACCTTGGAGAAAGACTTCGCTTTAGACTTCACAACACCCAGAAGCACCTTGATGAACTCAAAGAAATAGAGGAGGAACTCGATGCACTCAAGAAGAAGATAGACTAGACCTTTGTATCTTTATTTTATCGCATTGTTGTGCCAAGTATTGCCTCTAATTGGAAGATGATGCTAGATTTGGATTTCTGCGCAGGAACAGATTTCTACTGTTCACCGTTTTACTTCTGTAAAATCACAGAAAAATTATTTAAATCTGCAAATTTTTGTGCGTGCTCCTCAGATATGTACGCATCTTTCGTTAGTTTAAAGTTTTTCGATCTGAGCAACGTAAGTGCCTCGAAAAAATTCGTCTTTACAGACTGTTCAGTTTAGACAGATTCTGTCTTTTATTTTTTGCATTCTCTCTTTTACTAGTGTTGAGTGGAATTCTTTTTTAGGATGAAGAGCTTCATATAACATCAGTGACAGTAGTTAATGTTAAAAGTAACGGTCATGTTTGTGTCCTTATAGAACATGTGAGTTTTTGATTGTGCACTAACCGTCTAATGAGAATTACTCTGAGTTTGATGTGGCGGAAGTTTTGAAGGGTCAAGAGAGAAGGATGATATAATGTGATCAAGAAGAGTGAAGAGCTTAAGCTTGGGGATGCTCCCATGGATCACCCCAGCATATTTCAAGAAGACTCAAGCGTCTAAGCTTGGGGATGCCCAAGGCATCCCCTTCTTCATCAGCAATTTATCAGGTCATCTCTAGTGAAACTATATTTTAATTCTTTCACATCATATGTGCTTTACTTGGAGCGTCTGTGTGTTTTTTATTTTCAGTATTTTATTTTTCTTATGGTCAACTTTATTGGACCCTAGCATTCTTGATTGGTAGAGAGACACGCTCCGCTTTTTCATATGAATATTCCTATTCTTCACTTATACTTGTTGAGTATTCTTATCTAGCTATTGCTATGCTTTTAGCTCCTATTTTGCATGCATCTCTTATTCAGAGCTGTTAGTTCTTTTAAAGAAAGTACTCTCTTGCTTCACTTATAATTGTTTGGAGAGTTTGTGTTGAAATAAATTGATTGGTGTTTGGTTGGAACAGAAAATGTTGCATGTGGTAGATGGTATAATGGAAAAAGCTTACATATTCTTGTAGATCATTGTATTGGATAATTTGATACTTGTTAATTGTTTTGAGTTATCAAGTAGTTCATTTTTAAGCTTTTGTATCATGTAGTTAAAACCTATTAATGAAGAACTACCGTAAAGCTCGTTGAAATTTGGTTTGCATGATTGGTATCTCTAAGGTCTAGATATTTTCTAGTAAAAGGATTTGGTTAACAAGGAAGATAGTGTAGAGTCTTATAATGCTTGCAATATGTTTTCATATAAGTCTTGCTATGTCGGTTGATATCCTGTGTTTGCTTCAAATAACCTTGCTAGCCTAAACTCTGTACTGAGAGGGAATGCTTCTCGTGCATCCAAAACCTTGAGCCAAAATCCATGCCATCTGTGTCCACCATAACTACCTATATGTGGTATTTCCTTGCTATTCCAAGTAAAATTTTCATGCGCTACCTTTAAACTATTCAAAAATTATAACTCCTATTTTGTGTCAATGTTTACCAAGCTCATGAGGACGGGGTGGATGTCTTTATGTCAACTGTCAAACAGACTTTACCACCGGACTAGCGGCATATACATCCGCTTATCCATTAATTTTGCAAAAAGAGCTGGCAAATGGGGTGCCCAGTCCCAATTAATTACAACTTTAACCGCTTAATTCTCTTCACATTTTTTCCCTGATTTACCAGTCAAGCAATGACAAACAGTGAAATATCTGCATGTGTAAACAAAAGAGAAGAGGGATGATCTGCCTTGCTGGTAGAAATAACGTCCTTCATGGGAGCCGCTCTTAAAAGTCTGGTTGGCAGGGGTCATATTGTACTTTCCATTTTCTGATTCGTTGACAATTAACAAACACCTCTCAAAACTTATTTTTACTCTCTATATGATTTCAAAAACTTAAAAAGCTCTAGCACATGATTTAATCCCTGCTCCCCTCTGCGAAGGGCCTTTCTTTTACTTTTATGTTGAGTCAATTTTCCTACTTCTTTCTATCTCAGAAGCAAACAGTAGTGTCAACTTTGGTGCAACAATTTTTATATGCTTGTATATTGCACTTATTATATTGCTTTGTATTGACAAATATCCATGAGATATATATGTTGAAAGTTGAAAGCAATTGCTGAAGCTTAAATCTTCCTTTGTGTTGGTTGAATACCTTTTACTTAGAATCTATTGCTTTATGAGTTAACTCTTATGCAAAACTCTTTGATGCTTGTTGATGCATGTAAAATGCATACATGAACTTTGCATTATGTTTACTTATATTCCAGTCATATTTGCATCATATAAGGGTTATATCACTGTTTTATAATGATTTTGGGAATATTTGACATGTTTCCTATTTTTATGGAATTAACCCTGCGCAGGCAGAAAACCCTATTTCTTTTCTTTAATGTTTCAGGGACTCAAACGACGTCCAAATCACCTGCAAATTTACGAGCGTCAATATTTGGAAGGAAGAAGACTTGAGGGCGAAGGAAGCGAACAAACGGAGCCCCGAGGGCCAAAAGAGGTGGGCCCACGCGGCCCCTGTACCTGGCCGCGTGGGACCCCCCCAATTGGGCCTTGACGCTCCATTGCCGTCGATCGTTCCTCCACCGATTCCGTTTTGACCTAAAAACGCCTATAAAAATTGTCCCCCGACGTTCTCTGGAAGGAGCACCGCAGAAACACAGAAACACCGAAACAGAGACCTGGAGCTGCAGATTGGAGGGGGAAAACTCCGGCGGGGCGCTGCCGGTGTGGTCTCCATTTTCTCCAACGACTTCTCCACCGTCTCCATGATGAAGAGGGAGTAGTCCACCTCTGGACTATGGGTTTGTGGAAGTAACTTATGTATCTCTCTCTCTCTCGACCTTCACTAATTAGTACCGTATGAGCTGCTGAACATGATTACGGTCATCTATGTAATACCTTTGTGGTGGATCTTTTTATGAGTTAATATATGTTTGAGATTGCAATGGTTTTGTTTCAGTTATGAAAGTAGATGCATATTATGTACCCCGTTCTTATTTACTTGTCATGATCAAGCATGTTTATGAGAGCGTGTGAGGGGGAACGGGGGGTGGCTAGTGCAGTGAACGTGAGAGAAAGTTCCGCGGTCCACTTGGGTGTTTTACCTTACTTTGTTGCCTCACTTGGGATAAAAAGAAATACCATGCTACAGGAGATGTGGGTGTGACCATTGCCACTTCCTCCATGACTAGATCTAGCATGTTCTTATTTTAACTTCATGTCATGATACTTATTGTTATACTCTGAGTTATCTTAATTACTGAGGTGTTATGATTTAGTTCGCATTTTGGTGGAGTATAAGAGAGACTAATAACCAAAATGTCTCTATGTTAGGACGTGATGCCCATATAATTATAACTTGTCATTAAACTGTTGTGTTTGTAACGTCCCAAATTTTGGAAGCTTGAAAAACTTAATTATAAAAGACCCAAAATTTAGGGCCGTCAAAAACTTTTTGAAATGTCTTGTTTATGGGTGTGTCTTTCCTCTGATTGCTCTGTTTGACGTTGATTGCTTTCTTGTTTGAGTTAACAGCCACCGAAGACACCAAACTTTGAACTCAACTGATATAGCATATCATTTAATTTTGGTGATCCTGTCATGACAAGAAGAATGATCCATATATCTTCTCCAATCTAATTTTGGCCAAACTCTTTTTCAAAGATGTTTTGATTTTAGCACCAACCCATGGACCTATTATTTAAGAAAGTAAAGTATTTCCAAAACTACATGTTTACAAACTATGGAGGTCTATATAATATCTCCTACCAATTTCCAACTCAGTTATTTTGCAAGTATCAAGATCCTTTTTCAAAACTCCTAGTTTCAACACCTTTTTAAAATGATGCAAGTGGGAGATATATTACTCCTATATTTCTCTTTGTCAAAACCTTTTGAAACTATCAAGTTATGAGTTGAGATACTTTTAAACATCATCTTGTCATTGTTGTGTGTGATTCACTTTTTCACAAGATGATGATGATGGTTATGGAAGGCTATGGTGTGACAAGTTGTGGTGGTTTGACTTGTGTGATCTTGGTGGTGATGTTAGTTTGCTTGTTTGTATTGACTGGTTTGTGTTAAAATTTTGTTATTAACTATTTTCAACAAGACTAGATTTGGTTATTAAATTATTTCGTGAACAAAAGTGTTTCCTAAAATCTTGAGATAAATCCCTGACATGCACATGGTCATATGTGACTCTTTTATTCAAAAATATTTGTTTATGTTATACAAAATTTTGAAGAAAACTTTGCAAAACCTTCTCAGAAACTATCTTTAAATATGTTAAAAGATAGCATCTTTAGAGCATCACCATTATTTTACTTGAGGTAAATTGGAACCTCATCTTCATGAATCTCTTCTACTCCATATTGTTTATCCCTACAAAGTATTGTTTGAGATTTTCATGCTTTAAACGTCTTTATTGCATGATGGTTTGGGTGCCACCAAAAATAACAGTTTTCTGGACTTGAAAATTTCTCTAAGGACCAAACTCTGAATTTTCTGAACCTGTTATTGTCACGCCCCAATTTTGGGAAGCCAGAAAATCACGGTTGTTAGATAGCCAAAAATCAGGGGCAACAAAAACTTTTTGAAGTTGCTCCATTGATGCTTGTGTTTCACTTCCCTTTTTGCTTTGTTTGACTTTGGGTACCTTGTTGGTTGTGTTTGTTAACACCTAATAGTAACCTTGTTAGCACAACCTACTTAAACCCTACCTCTTGGTGATCATGCCATGACAAGAAAAATATTCCATATATCTTCTCCTATCTTATTTGTGGCCAAAATCTTTTTCAAAGATGCTTTGATTTTATCAACTACCCAAAGGCCTAAGATTTGAGAAAGTAAAGTATTTGCAGAAGTACCTGTTTATAAAACTATGGAGATCTATCTAATCTCTCCTGCCCATTTCCAAACTTTGTTGCCTCTTATTTTAAAACTCCTATTTTCAACACCCTTTGAAAACTAATGCAAGCGGGGAGTATATTAACCCACAACTTTTCTATATCGAAAACCTTTTGAAAATTATAAAGTTTTGAGTTGAACTACCTTTCCAAAATCATATTGTCATGATCTTGCTTGATCACCAACTCGCGAAAACACTTTGGAAATTAGTTTGTAAACACAACTATTTGATTGAACTTGTTGTCTTGTTGTGACTTGCTAGAGGTGTGGTCAAATTCCTATGTTTATCTTGGATTGGTTATACTTGTTTGTTTGTGAGTGTGTGTGGACTTAAATAGTTTGAGTACTTCAAATAATAGATCTTATATATAAAGATCATATTAGGATCCTACCTTTAGCTATCCTCCTAGCTATTGAAATCCTCCAACTTTGGAGACATGCCTTTGTGGGAACTCTTGTTCTTCTCATCAAGGCATCATCAGGGATCTCAACTTCTTTATCGATACTTTCCATTCAGCTATGGGAGTTTATTATTAAACTCTCTAGCATCTTATTTCAAAGTTCTTTTGAATGGAATTCCATTGTAGTGGCTATATCCTTCTTATCTGGGCAACCTCTATGCAATCACTCCTCATTCTTTATGATCTCGACACAATCTTCTTTTACCCAACCTCATGATTGGTGTTTCACATCTTATTTATCCATTGTTCTTATCTTGGTCATTATACCAATTTCTTCTCTTCAAGTTTTGGTGCTTATTAAAAAGCCTCTTGTTTTCCTTGTTTTCAAAAGTTATCTAAAATACTTTCAAAGAAGTTGTTTATTAAAAATCACTTTTGTGATCCCTAATATATCCCCTCTTATATCATTTCAAAAATTTATGTTTTGAAAACATTTTCTTATTTATTACAAATTATTTACCAAAAGGCCAGAAATGGATTTTAAAATATTTTGTGAACAAAAGTATTTCCAAAATTCTTAGCAAAATTACCAAGCATTCTTTTGGTCATATGTGACCACTTTATTCAAAAATATTTGTTTATGTTATACGAAACCTTAAAGAAAACTTTGCAAGACCTTCTCTAAAACTTTTTTTTCTGTTAATAAATTCTTGGGTGAGGGAGAGCAGCCCAAAAAGGCCCAGCCAGCCCATCTACACCGAAACCCTAGGGTTTCCCTGGAAACTTGCACTTCCTCCCCAGTCGCCTCCCTTCCTTTTCTTCCTTTTGCATCCAGGTCCTCCCACCTCAAAAATAGGTCCCTGGACCTATCCACTCCTTCCCTCCACCTTATCCTCTTCCTCCCAGCCACACACGCACGCAGCGCACACACGAGCACGCCACCAACCGCCCCGTCTCCTCCCGCACGCACCAACCACCGCGCCTCCTCGCCCTTGCATCAGCCGCCGCCGCGCCGCCGGCCCGGGTTGCGCGCCCCGGCCACCACCTCCCCGCAGGCGCTAGCCCTCCCCCGACCTCGCCTCCTCCTCGGCCAGCCTGGACGGCCCGGCTGGCCTCGCCTCGTCTGCGCCGGCGCGCCACTCCATGCGGCCATCGCCACCACCTCCATCCTCGACCGGCGCCGCCCGAAGCGCCCTCTGCGTCGCCACCCGCTCTAGCCCCAACCGCACCGCCCTCTGGCCCTGTCCGGCTGCCCCAAATGTGCCCTTCTTCCGGCGCCCTCCTTGCCGCACGCCACGGCCGAGGCAGCCGCCGTTGCTCTGGCCGTCGTCTCCTCGACAGGCGCCGGCCCGAGGTCGACGCCACGGCCCGCCTCCTCTGCCCCGACGCCGTGTTCGGAGCTCCTCCCAAGACCGTCAACCCTCTCGCACGCCACATGTTCGACAGTTTGTCTACACGAGTCCGACACCATGCTTTGTCCGTGTTGCCGGCACGCCCGAGCACGCATCTTCTCGGTGTTTCCGTGTGCGCCTTTCCGGTGCTCCCGTGTTCTTTCCCGACGTCCCGGCGTGTCCGTGAGTCTGCGCGCGCTTGTGTTTTCCGTGCGCGCGCTGTTCCGGTGGTGTTCCCGTGTTTCTTCCCGATGTCGTGTTACCGTGCCCCTGTCCGACCCCTGTTTCTGTTGGGCGTCCGTCCAACGGATCCCTCCGTTCGTTCAACGGAATGTTTCCCGATGTTCCCGATGTTCACGATGTTCCCGATGTTCCCGATACCGTGTTCCCGATGTCTCCGGTTTCACGATGTTCCCGATGTCGTGAGTCCGTCCAACGGATCCCTCCATTAGTTCAACGGATTCGATCCCGACGTCTTCCCGATGTCTCCCGACCCCTTCCCGATATCTTCCCGATGTTTCCCGACATCTTCCCGATGTCTTCCCGATGTTTCCTGACGTCTTCCCGGTGTTTCCCGATGTCTTCCCGGTGTCTCCCGGATCCCTTCCGGAGCATGTCTCCGATCCAACGGATTCCCCTCCGGCGCTTGTTTTTGTCCGACCGATGCCTCTCCGTGTTCTACAACAAGAGTGTCACCGACACCGTGTATCCCGACCGTCGGCAAAGACCGCACCATGACGACTCGAGTACAGCTACTTCGTCTACTTCCACGACACCGACAAACTACGTTGTCCCGGTTCGGCGACGACTACTTCCACGACGACGACTACTTCCTCTACAGATCAAAGTTCCCGGCTTTGACCCCGAAGTTCTTCGACCCCTCCTGCCGACTGTTGTGTGATATTTTGAGTTTGATTAGCATGACTAGTACAACTATTTTAATATGTTAGTACTGTTAGTTTTTCTTACATAAAATTAATCTTGGTTATACTAGTGTCAGTATAGAATCATCTGTTAATTGATTGTTTGCTTATTTGTTGTTTGTGATAGATATTATCCAGTAGCTGCTCTGTGTTCTGTAATGCTTGTAGTATGGTTGGTTTACTTTAGATTGTTGTCAACCCGTTCCTTTACAGTAGTGTTTGTAGTGTTCTGTTAAATAACCCACCTGCACCTTCTTAACTCCTAGTCAATAACTTGTGTGAGCAGTGTTGTGAAACTTTGTTGGTTGCCTAACTATTTAATAGTATATGTCCCTAGAGCTAGTAGCATGCTTACTTGTGAGTGTGCTTAACGCTTTTTGATAATGCCTGCTTGTTAAGGTACTTTTGTCTGAAGTATTTCCTGAACTTTTGTAGCAGCCCTTGGTTTTTGACCAAATCACCCTAAAGGGCGTTCTGCTTTAGTGTTTAGTTATAACTACCTATTTAACTATTAGGGTTGCTGTGTGTACTTTCTTAGGTGTGTTTGTTGTTTGTCTTAGCTGTAGGGAATTGATGCTTGTTGTTGTATAACTAAGTAAATTGCTTGCTTTTGGTTGTTGGCTTAGTGTCTTGTGCAATGCTTGCTGTTTGTTATGTCCTTGTGGCATTGTCTTGTATTTTGAGTTTTGTTCCTTTCTCTGTTTACGACGTTAGATACGACCGGGAAGGAACTGGAAGTGAGGAGTGAACCTGAGGAACATCAAGATCAAGACCAAGGACATATTACCAAGCCAGGCAAGCCACCTCACCACTCTAATGAAATCCTATTATTTCTACAAGCATGCTTTGTTTTCAAAATAAAATAATGCATGTTTTATTTCTTCTGTGGCATTTTGCCACCCAAAAACTATTTTACAAAAACATTGTTTGGCCAATGATATTTACTAGTATATACAATAGGTTTATAAAAATGAGTCTTTACTTGAGAAGCCTTCTACTGAAGGCGCTATCTAGAAAATTATATTTTCTAGTAGTATATCCTTACACTCTTACCTCAAGCTTTAGGATGGGAGCCTGGTGTTAATAAAATGTTTTAAGGAGGAAAAACCCGAGTTGCTGGGAGCAATCGGAGATGTTCACGAAAACCCGAGCTGCTGGGAGCAATCGGAGATGTTCACGAAAACCCGAGCTGCTGGGAGCAATCGGAGATGATTACGAAAACCCGAGCTGCTGGGAGCAGTCGGAGGTGGAGATGTTTTTGAAAAACAAAGTACTGCCCTAGCGGCCGCCCGAACAATTAACCCGTGCAACCACATTACCTGACATGGGTAGGGCTTAGCCGGAAACTTGTTTATCTTAGTACGGAGCGCCTCAAAATGCTTAGGAGAGCGGGGCTCTCTGAACCAAGTTATCTAAATGCGGGATCCAGTTCGAGTCTGGATCGCTGCTGGTTGCAAACAGTGGGCCTCCTGTCATGGCGCAGTGTTGCTTGGAGAGACCGGATCGATACGATGGCCATCTCCACTGGGTGCCGGGGAGATCCAGTCCCACTGAAGAGGAGGCTCTGTACTAGGGTCGACATAGTGAAAAGCTTTGATCAGGTTATCCGAACCCCCGCGTACTGATGTATGACGGACCGTGGCTGATCACGGCGGAATGACCGTTTGGTGTGGTGAAAGTGCACCACCTCTGCAGAGTGTAAAACTATTCGAATAGCCGAGTCCTCGGTCATGGACGGTTGGAAAGGCCACCGATCTAGGCGTATGGGCACTTTTATGTTTTAAAAAGAAACTGTTTTCGGCAAAGAAAAAGGAGGCATCAAGGAGGTACCTGGGAGGTACGGATTTTGGGAGAAGATGGTTGGTCTCGGGGAGTCAACCAGTCGGAACCCGGAAAGGAAAAAGGGGCATCCCTATCCTAGTGTTTTGAAAAAGTTTTACAAAAGTGTTTTCAAACGTGGAAATGGTTTCTGCCATTTCTAAAAGAAGGAGAATTATATCTCCAAATGCCTTTTTCAACAAAGATATAGAGATGTTGTATTCTCTATGTCTAAAAGCATCGTTTGCGAAAAATTAAGCCCTATAGTCATATATAGCAGCTATCCCAGTTTTCGAAAACGCTTTTATTGCATTACCATGAAAACTTAAGCCTGGTGGTGGTCTTGCGAGTACGTAATTGTACTCATGGCTGTGTCCCTGGATATTCCAATGTCCAGATTTTCAACGAGAGACCTACGCCGAAGATGAGGAGTATGCTGAAGATTGAGAGTTCGTCGACGTCTTTGCGAACTAGGCCGTCTTCCCAGTCAGCTGCCTGTAGGTGTTTTGGCAAATGACTTGGGCTCCACATTGTTTGGTGATTCCGCTGCAAGAACCTATTGAAGAAGTATTACTTCAATCAAGTAAGTATTATGATTCGGTATTTATGGATGTTCTTTCGATACAAGTTTGATTGTGCTCAGCGACACACTGATCATGGGATCGCTGATGTTGTAGGCACAAGGGAATTTCGGACAGCTGATCCGGGGTCCCCACAGACTTGGTATCAGAGCCATCCTGACTGTAGGAGACCTTAGTTAGCATGGACGTTAGCTTAGGAAGGAAATATTTTGGTAAAAACCTATTACTACGAAAAATAAATTTTCTCTAGGGAAGTCCCAGATGATTTTCCTCTTCTCACCTTCTCAAATATTTCTAAGTCTCACCTCTCTATTTTTAAGATTTTCTAAAGGTTTTTCTATTATCTCTTCCTCGTTCAAACATGCATACTGGACGATGAACCCAAGTGAGACCTAATTAGATAGTACCCTGAAGAAAAGAAGTTTCCTTCCCAGACTCCAACATCAAGGTGATTTCTGTGTGGAGAACAAAGATCGGCTACCACCTTGAGATTGAAGTGATCTCACCACCAAAGTTTCCTACTTCGACAAGGTGAAGAAAATCTTCGAGATACGAAGACCCTACCAAGTTTCAAGCTCAATGACATCAAACTGCTAGAAGTTAAAGACACGAAGCCCTCAACAAACATGGCTGACCCAGACCCATAGGATGTTAGGATATGCCCACTTGCCTTCTTGAGTTAAACCCATCTACCCGAGCTTTAGACGCCGTTGGTACTAAATGTACCTTGCTTGTTCTTGATTGTATTTGTTCCTTGTTTGAGTGTTGTTTGGGTAATGTCTTTTTGTGAAGTTCCACAATCACGCCTTGCTGGCAACACAAGTAACCACACTTTGTCTTGACGAAAAACCTGTTTGCTCTTTTTGCAAAATCTTTTGGCCTTTGACCCTAGTTACAGTTTTGCACCCTAACAAAAACCTGACCTAGGAAGCTTTTCGGAAAAACTTTTCCGCCTCAACCATTTCATTTCTAGTGGAAAATGCAAGATACCGAAGATACTCAGCTCCAACCCGGGAAGTCAGGATTCTACAATCTAACATGCAAATCAGCTACCGGTCTTCATGCACCGCTTCAAACAAGTATGTCAAACACAATCAAGGAAGTTGAAGATTCAAGGCCAAAGCCGAGAATACGTGAGCCGTATCTCGCAACACGAACCAAAGAATTATAAACCTAACAACAGTAACTTACCTTGGTTAACTCTAGATTAACATCTAACAAGTGTTTTACTAACTTTCCCTCCTCCGAAGCCCTGCTAAGGAGAAGATGTGCTAGAGAGGAGAACTAACGGAGTTTACGAAGCCCTCAAGCCAATAAGCTACCAATGGCAAATCACCATCCGCAAACGCGAAGACATTATATACCCAACAACACACCAAGAAGAATCAAAGGGGGGAAGCACCTGCAAATCGACATTACAAACCCCCAAGCAACCAGAGATGTGGATAGACGATTCTAACATTTCTCTTGTATTAACTAAAGGTTATTCAAGTCTACAAACCTGACGCCCCCGTAACGCCAGAGTGTAGCTAAATGCGTCTCTAACCACGATTCTCTCAAGAAGTACAAAATGAAGACAAAGGCGGAAGATCTACACCCATTCCCCAAAGTAGCCTGGTCCAGACCGTTCATCAGCGTGCCAACATCAATCACCCTGCAAGCTTTGACGCAGCATGAAGCTTTTCGCATCTCCAACTAACCAGAAGCTGGAGTGAGTCTAGTCTCTAACTTGACGCAACCTGCGAGGCCTGCAAGTATTGTGTCCCTAACTCTGACCATCCGAGAGTCAACTATCCCTTGGCATGTTAACTACTCCAACTCCAAGCACCAAGGAAGAACAACCGTGTTAGAGGTCGTCAGGTTACTCAAGAAAAACAATACCTCCAAGTCAACACCAGCTTCAGTCTTCACATGACCCGTCAAGGTTCCTTTTTAAGGGGGAAGACATACACTAGTTTATTAGGAAGTTTTGACAAGTTGTTCTTTGCGCCCCAAGCCTGGAGTATTCAAGGTCAACCCATCAAGAATGCGGGTCAGCATCGCCCACCATGAAGACACCATCAGTAAAAACCAAAGCCTTCCAGAAGGAGTCAGACGCCTTACCCGTAAGGAAAACCGTTGGAGATCAGCAACCTCGGATGATGAAGAAACATCATCTCTCTGTCCTTGCACCCTTTTAGTACCCGCTTAGGAATCTCGGGACGAGATTCTTTTAAGGGGGGAAGAATCTGTCACGCCCCAATTTTGGGAAGCCAGAAAATCACGGTTGTTAGATAGCCAAAAATCAGGGGCAACAAAAACTTTTTGAAGTTGCTCCATTGATGCTTGTGTTTCACTTCCCTTTTTGCTTTGTTTGACTTTGGGTACCTTGTTGGTTGTGTTTGTTAACACCTAATAGTAACCTTGTGAGCACAACCTACTTAAACCCTACCTCTTGGTGATCATGTCATGACAAGAAAAATATTCCATATATCTTCTCCTATCTTATTTGTGGCCAAAATCTTTTTCAAAGATGCTTTGATTTTATCAACTACCCAAAGGCCTAAGATTTGAGAAAGTAAAGTATTTGCAGAAGTACCTGTTTATAAAACTATGGAGATCTATCTAATCTCTCCTGCCCATTTCCAAACTTTGTTGCCTCTTATTTTAAAACTCCTATTTTCAACACCCTTTGAAAACTAATGCAAGCGGGAGTATATTAACCCACAACTTTTCTATATCGAAAACCTTTTGAAAATTATTAAGTTTTGAGTTGAACTACCTTTCCAAAATCATATTGTCATGATCTTGCTTGATCACCAACTCACGAAAACACTTTGGAAATTAGTTTGTAAACACAACTATTTGATTGAACTTGTTGTCTTGTTGTGACTTGCTAGAGGTGTGGTCAAATTCCTATGTTTATCTTGGATTGGTTATACTTGTTTGTTTGTGAGTGTGTGTGGACTTAAATAGTTTGAGTACTTCAAATAATAGATCTTATATATAAAGATCATATTAGGATCCTACCTTTAGCTATCCTCCTAGCTATTGAAATCCTCCAACTTTGGAGACATGCCTTTGTGGGAACTCTTGTTCTTCTCATCAAGGCATCATCAGGGATCTCAACTTCTTTATCGATACTTTCCATTCAGCTATGGGAGTTTATTATTAAACTCTCTAGCATCTTATTTCAAAGTTCTTTTGAATGGAATTCCATTGTAGTGGCTATATCCTTCTTATCTGGGCAACCTCTATGCAATCACTCCTCATTCTTTATGATCTCGACACAATCTTCTTTTACCCAACCTCATGATTGGTGTTTCACATCTTATTTATCCATTGTTCTTATCTTGGTCATTATACCAATTTCTTCTCTTCAAGTTTTGGTGCTTATTAAAAAGCCTCTTGTTTTCCTTGTTTTCAAAAGTTATCTAAAATACTTTCAAAGAAGTTGTTTATTAAAAATCACTTTTGTGATCCCTAATATATCCCCTCTTATATCATTTCAAAAATTTATGTTTTGAAAACATTTTCTTATTTATTACAAATTATTTACCAAAAGGCCAGAAATGGATTTTAAAATATTTTGTGAATAAAAGTATTTCCAAAATTCTTAGCAAAATTACCAAGCATTCTTTTGGTCATATGTGACCACTTTGTTCAAAAATATTTGTTTATGTTATACAAAACCTTAAAGAAAACTTTGCAAGACCTTCTCTAAAACTTTTTTTTCTGTTAATAAATTCTTGGGTGAGGGAGAGCAGCCCAAAAAGGCCCAGCCAGCCCATCTACACCGAAACCCTAGGGTTTCCCTGGAAACTTGCACTTCCTCCCCAGCCGCCTCCCTCCCTTTTCTTCTTTTTGCATCCAGGTCCTCCCACCTCGCAAAAAGGTCCCTGGACCTATCCACTCCTTCCCTCCACCTTATCCTCTTCCTCCCAGCCACACACGCACGCAGCGCACACACACGAGCACGCCACCAACCGCCCCGTCTCCTCCCGCACGCACCACCCACCGCGCCTCCTCGCCCTTGCGTCGGCCGCCGCCGCGTTGCCGGCCCAGGTTGCGCGCCCCGGCCACCACCACCCCGCAGGCGCTAGCCCTCCCCCGACCTCGCCTCCTCCTCGGCCGGCCGGCCGGCCTGGACGGCCCGGCTGGCCTCGCCTCGTCTGCGCTGGCGCGCCACTCCATGCGGCCATCGCCACCACCTCCATCCACGACCGGCGCCGCCCGAAGCGCCCTCTGCGTCGCCACCCGGTCTAGCCCCAACCGCACCGCCCTCTAGCCCTGTCCGGCTGCCCCAAACGTGCCCTTCTTCCGGCGCCCTCCCTGCCGCACGCCACGGTCGGAGGCAGCCGCCGTTGCTCTGGCCGTCGTCTCCTCGACAGGCGCCGGCCCGAGGTCGACGCCACGGCCCGCCTCCTCTGCCCCGACGCCGTGCTCGGAGCTCCTCCCAAGACCGTCAACCCTCTCGCACGCCACATGTTCGACAGTTTATCTACACGAGTCCGACACCATGCTCTGTCCGTGTTGCCGGCACGCCCGTGCACGCATCTTCCCGGTGTTTCCGTGTGCGCCTTTCCGGTGCTCCCGTGTTCTTTCCCGACGTCCCGGCGTGTCCGTGAGTCTGCGCGCGCTTGTGTTTTCCGTGCGCGCGCTGTTCCGGTGGTGTTCCCGTGTTTCTTCCCGATGTCGTGTTACCGTGCCCCTGTCCGACCCTGTTTCTGTTGGGCGTCCGTCCAACGGATCCCTCCGTTCGTTCAACGGAATGTTTCCCGATGTTCCCGATGTTCACGATGTTCCCGATGTTCCCGATACCGTGTTCCCGATGTCTCCGGTTTCACGATGTTCCCGATGTCGTGAGTCCGTCCAACGGATCCCTCCATTAGTTCAACGGATTCGATCCCGACGTCTTCCCGATGTCTCCCGACCCCTTCCCGATATCTTCCCGATGTTTCCCGACATCTTCCCGATGTCTTCCCGATGTTTCCTGACGTCTTCCCGGTGTTTCCCGATGTCTTCCCGGTGTCTCCCGGATCCCTTCCGGAGCATGTCTCCGATCCAACGGATTCCCCTCCGGCGCTTGTTTTTGTCCGACCGATGCCTCTCCGTGTTCTACAACAAGAGTGTCACCGACACCGTGTATCCCGACCGTCGGCAAAGACCGCACCATGACGACTCGAGTACAGCTACTTCGTCTACTTCCACGACACCGACAAACTACGTTGTCCCGGTTCGGCGACGACTACTTCCACGACGACGACTACTTCCTCTACAGATCAAAGTTCCCGGCTTTGACCCCGAAGTTCTTCGACCCCTCCTGCCGACTGTTGTGTGATATTTTGAGTTTGATTAGCATGACTAGTACAACTATTTTAATATGTTAGTACTGTTAGTTTTTCTTACATAAAATTAATCTTGGTTATACTAGTGTCAGTATAGAATCATCTGTTAATTGATTGTTTGCTTATTTGTTGTTTGTGATAGATATTATCCAGTAGCTGCTCTGTGTTCTGTAATGCTTGTAGTATGGTTGGTTTACTTTAGATTGTTGTCAACCCGTTCCTTTACAGTAGTGTTTGTAGTGTTCTGTTAAATAACCCACCTGCACCTTCTTAACTCCTAGTCAATAACTTGTGTGAGCAGTGTTGTGAAACTTTGTTGGTTGCCTAACTATTTAATAGTATATGTCCCTAGAGCTAGTAGCATGCTTACTTGTGAGTGTGCTTAACGCTTTTTGATAATGCCTGCTTGTTAAGGTACTTTTGTCTGAAGTATTTCCTGAACTTTTGTAGCAGCCCTTGGTTTTTGACCAATCACCCTAAAGGGCGTTCTGCTTTAGTGTTTAGTTATAACTACCTATTTAACTATTAGGGTTGCTGTGTGTACTTTCTTAGGTGTGTTTGTTGTTTGTCTTAGCTGTAGGGAATTGATGCTTGTTGTTGTATAACTAAGTAAATTGCTTGCTTTTGGTTGTTGGCTTAGTGTCTTGTGCAATGCTTGCTGTTTGTTATGTCCTTGTGGCATTGTCTTGTATTTTGAGTTTTGTTCCTTTCTCTGTTTACGACGTTAGATACGACGGGAAGGAACTGGAAGTGAGGAGTGAACCTGAGGAACATCAAGATCAAGACCAAGGACATATTACCAAGCCAGGCAAGCCACCTCACCACTCTAATGAAATCCTATTATTTCTACAAGCATGCTTTGTTTTCAAAATAAAATAATGCATGTTTTATTTCTTCTGTGGCATTTTGCCACCCAAAAACTATTTTACAAAAACATTGTTTGGCCAATGATATTTACTAGTATATACAATAGGTTTATAAAAATGAGTCTTTACTTGAGAAGCCTTCTACTGAAGGCGCTATCTAGAAAATTATATTTTCTAGTAGTATATCCTTACACTCTTACCTCAAGCTTTAGGATGGGAGCCTGGTGTTAATAAAATGTTTTTAAGGAGGAAAAACCCGAGTTGCTGGGAGCAATCGGAGATGTTCACGAAAACCCGAGCTGCTGGGAGCAATCGGAGATGTTCACGAAAACCCGAGCTGCTGGGAGCAATCGGAGATGATTACGAAAACCCGAGCTGCTGGGAGCAGTCGGAGGTGGAGATGTTTTTGAAAAACAAAGTACTGCCCTAGCGGCCGCCCGAACAATTAACCCGTGCAACCACATTACCTGACATGGGTAGGGCTTAGCCGGAAACTTGTTTATCTTAGTACGGAGCGCCTCAAAATGCTTAGGAGAGCGGGGCTCTCTGAACCAAGTTATCTAAATGCGGGATCCAGTTCGAGTCTGGATCGCTGCTGGTTGCAAACAGTGGGCCTCCTGTCATGGCGCAGTGTTGCTTGGAGAGACCGGATCGATACGATGGCCATCTCCACTGGGTGCCGGGGAGATCCAGTCCCACTGAAGAGGAGGCTCTGTACTAGGGTCGACATAGTGAAAAGCTTTGATCAGGTTATCCGAACCCCCGCGTACTGATGTATGACGGACCGTGGCTGATCACGGCGGAATGACCGTTTGGTGTGGTGAAAGTGCACCACCTCTGCAGAGTGTAAAACTATTCGAATAGCCGAGTCCTCGGTCATGGACGGTTGGAACGGCCACCGATCTAGGCGTATGGGCACTTTTATGTTTTAAAAAGAAACTGTTTTCGGCAAAGAAAAAGGAGGCATCAAGGAGGTACCTGGGAGGTACGGATTTTGGGAGAAGATGGTTGGTCTCGGGGAGTCGACCAGTCGGAACCCGGAAAGGAAAAAGGGGCATCCCTATCCTAGTGTTTTGAAAAAGTTTTACAAAAGTGTTTTCAAACGTGGAAATGGTTTCTGCCATTTCTAAAAGAAGGAGAATTATATCTCCAAATGCCTTTTTCAACAAAGATATAGAGATGTTGTATTCTCTATGTCTAAAAGCATCGTTTGTGAAAAATTAAGCCTATAGTCATATATAGCAGCTATCCCAGTTTTCGAAAACGCTTTTATTGCATTACCATGAAAACTTAAGCCTGGTGGTGGTCTTGCGAGTACGTAATTGTACTCATGGCTGTGTCCCTGGATATTCCAATGTCCAGATTTTCAATGAGACGACCTACGCCGAAGATGAGGAGTATACTGAAGATTGAGAGTTCGTCGACGTCTTTGCGAACTAGGCCGTTTTCCCAGTCAGCTGCCTGTAGGTGTTTTGGCAAATGACTTGGGCTCCACATTGTTTGGTGATTCCGCTGCAAGAACCTATTGAAGAAGTATTACTTCAATCAAGTAAGTATTATGATTCGGTATTTATGGATGTTCTTTCGATACAAGTTTGATTGTGCTCAGCGACACACTGATCATGGGATCGCTGATGTTGTAGGCACAAGGGAATTTCGGACAGCTGATCCGGGGTCCCCACAGACTTGGTATCAGAGCCATCCTGACTGTAGGAGACCTTAGTTAGCATGGACGTTAGCTTAGGAAGGAAATATTTTGGTAAAAACCTATTACTACGAAAAATAAATTTTCTCTAGGGAAGTCCCAGGATGATTTTCCCTCTTCTCACCTTCTCAAATATTTCTAAGTCTCACCTCTCTATTTTTAAGATTTTCTAAAGGTTTTTCTATTATCTCTTCCTCGTTCAAACATGCATACTGGACGATGAACCCAAGTGAGACCTAATTAGATAGTACCCTGAAGAAAAGAAGTTTCCTTCCCATGACTCCAACATCAAGGTGATTTCTGTGTGGAGAGCAAAGATCGGCTACCACCTTGAGATTGAAGTGATCTCACCACCAAAGTTTCCTACTTCGACAAGGTGAAGAAAATTTTCGACATACGAAGACCCTACCAAGTTTCAAGCTCAATGACATCAAACTGCGTAGAAGTTAAAGACACGAAGCCCTCAACAAACATGGCTGACCCAGACCCATAGGATGTATAGGATATGCCCACTTGCCTTCTTGAGTTAAACCCATCTACCCGAGCTTTAGACGCCGTTGGTACTAAATGTACCTTGCTTGTTCTTGATTGTATTTGTTCCTTGTTTGAGTGTTGTTTGGGTAATGTCTTTTTGTGAAGTTCCACAATCACGCCTTGCTGGCAACACAAGTAACCACACTTTGTCTTGACGAAAAACCTGTTTGCTCTTTTTGCAAAATCTTTTGGCCTTTGAACCTAGTTACAGTTTTGCACCCTAACAAAAACCTGACCTAGGAAGCTTTTCGGAAAAACTTTTCCGCCTCAACCATTTCATTTCTAGTGGAAAATGCAAGATACCGAAGATACTCAGCTCCAACTCGGGAAGTCAGGATTCTACAATCTAACATGCAAATCAGCTACCGGTCTTCATGCACCGCTTCAAACAAGTATGTCAAACACAATCAAGGAAGTTGAAGATTCAAGGCCAAAACCGAGAATACGTGAGCCGTATCTCGCAACACGAACCAAAGAATTATAAACCTAACAACAGTAAATTACCTTGGTTAACTCTAGATTAACATCTAACAAGTGTTTTACTAACTTTCCCTCCTCCGAAGCCCTGCTAAGGAGAAGATGTGCTAGAGAGGAGAACTAACGGAGTTTACGAAGCCCTCAAGCCAATAAGCTACCAATGGCAAATCACCATCCGCAAACGCGAAGACATTATATACCCAACAACACACCAAGAAGAATCAAAGGGGGGAAGCACCTGCAAATCGACATTACAAACCCCCAAGCAACCAGAGATGTGGATAGACGATTCTAACATTTCTCTTGTATTAACTGAAGGTTATTCAAGTCTACAAACCTGACGCCCCCGTAACGCCAGAGTGTAGCTAAATGCGTCTCTAACCACGATTCTCTCAAGAAGTACAAAATGAAGACAAAGGCGGAAGATCTACACCCATTCCCCAAAGTAGACTGGTCCAGACCATTCATCAGCGTGCCAACATCAATCACCCTGCAAGCTTTGACGCAGCATGAAGCTTTTCGCATCTCCAACTAACCAGAAGCTGGAGTGAGTCTAGTCTCTAACTTGACGCAACCTGCGAGGCCTGCAAGTATTGTGTCCCTAACTCTGACCATCCGAGAGTCAACTATCCCTTGGCATGTTAACTACTCCAACTCCAAGCACCAAGGAAGAACAACCATGTTAGAGGTCGTCAGGTTACTCAAGAAAAACAATACCTCCAAGTCAACACCAGCTTCAGTCTTCATCATGACCCGTCAAGGTTCCTTTTTAAGGGGGAAGACATACACTAGTTTATTAGGAAGTTTTGACAAGTTGTTCTTTGCGCCCCAAGCCTGGAGTATTCAAGGTCAACCCATCAAGAATGCGGGTCAGCATCGCCCACCATGAAGACACCATCAGTAAAAACCAAAGCCTTCCAGAAGGAGTCAGACGCCTTACCCGTAAGGAAAACCGTTGGAGATCAGCAACCTCGGATGATGAAGAAACATCATCTCTCTGTCCTTGCACCCTTTTAGTACCCGCTTAGGAATCTCGGGACGAGATTCTTTTAAGGGGGGAAGAATCTGTCACGCCCCAATTTTGGGAAGCCAGAAAATCACGGTTGCTAGATAGCCAAAAATCAGGGGCAACAAAAACTTTTTGAAGTTGCTCCATTGATGCTTGTGTTTCACTTCCCTTTTTGCTTTGTTTGACTTTGGGTACCTTGTTGGTTGTGTTTGTTAACACCTAATAGTAACCTTGTGAGCACAACCTACTTAAACCCTACCTCTTGGTGATCATGTCATGACAAGAAAAATATTCCATATATCTTCTCCTATCTTATTTGTGGCCAAAATCTTTTTCAAAGATGCTTTGATTTTATCAACTACCCAAAGGCCTAAGATTTGAGAAAGTAAAGTATTTGCAGAAGTACCTGTTTATAAAACTATGGAGATCTATCTAATCTCTCCTGCCCATTTCCAAACTTTGTTGCCTCTTATTTTAAAACTCCTATTTTCAACACCCTTTGAAAACTAATGCAAGCGAGGAGTATATTAACCCACAACTTTTCTATATCGAAAACCTTTTGAAAATTATTAAGTTTTGAGTTGAACTACCTTTCCAAAATCATATTGTCATGATCTTGCTTGATCACCAACTCACGAAAACACTTTGGAAATTAGTTTGTAAACACAACTATTTGATTGAACTTGTTGTCTTGTTGTGACTTGCTAGAGGTGTGGTCAAATTCCTATGTTTATCTTGGATTGGTTATACTTGTTTGTTTGTGAGTGTGTGTGGACTTAAATAGTTTGAGTACTTCAAATAATAGATCTTATATATAAAGATCATATTAGGATCCTACCTTTAGCTATCCTCCTAGCTATTGAAATCCTCCAACTTTGGAGACATGCCTTTGTGGGAACTCTTGTTCTTCTCATCAAGGCATCATCAGGGATCTCAACTTCTTTATCGATACTTTCCATTCAGCTATGGGAGTTTATTATTAAACTCTCTAGCATCTTATTTCAAAGTTCTTTTGAATGGAATTCCATTGTAGTGGCTATATCCTTCTTATCTGGGCAACCTCTATGCAATCACTCCTCATTCTTTATGATCTCGACACAATCTTCTTTTACCCAACCTCATGATTGGTGTTTCACATCTTATTTATCCATTGTTCTTATCTTGGTCATTATACCAATTTCTTCTCTTCAAGTTTTGGTGCTTATTAAAAAGCCTCTTGTTTTCCTTGTTTTCAAAAGTTATCTAAAATACTTTCAAAGAAGTTGTTTATTAAAAATCACTTTTGTGATCCCTAATATATCCCCTCTTATATCATTTCAAAAATTTATGTTTTGAAAACATTTTCTTATTTATTACAAATTATTTACCAAAAGGCCAGAAATGGATTTTAAAATATTTTGTGAATAAAAGTATTTCCAAAATTCTTAGCAAAATTACCAAGCATTCTTTTGGTCATATGTGACCACTTTGTTCAAAAATATTTGTTTATGTTATACAAAACCTTAAAGAAAACTTTGCAAGACCTTCTCTAAAACTTTTTTTTCTGTTAATAAATTCTTGGGTGAGGGAGAGCAGCCCAAAAAGGCCCAGCCAGCCCATCTACACCGAAACCCTAGGGTTTCCCTGGAAACTTGCACTTCCTCCCCAGCCGCCTCCCTCCCTTTTCTTCTTTTTGCATCCAGGTCCTCCCACCTCGCAAAAAGGTCCCTGGACCTATCCACTCCTTCCCTCCACCTTATCCTCTTCCTCCCAGCCACACACGCACGCAGCGCACACACACGAGCACGCCACCAACCGCCCCGTCTCCTCCCGCACGCACCACCCACCGCGCCTCCTCGCCCTTGCGTCGGCCGCCGCCGCGTTGCCGGCCCAGGTTGCGCGCCCCGGCCACCACCACCCCGCAGGCGCTAGCCCTCCCCCGACCTCGCCTCCTCCTCGGCCGGCCGGCCGGCCTGGACGGCCCGGCTGGCCTCGCCTCGTCTGCGCTGGCGCGCCACTCCATGCGGCCATCGCCACCACCTCCATCCACGACCGGCGCCGCCCGAAGCGCCCTCTGCGTCGCCACCCGGTCTAGCCCCAACCGCACCGCCCTCTAGCCCTGTCCGGCTGCCCCAAACGTGCCCTTCTTCCGGCGCCCTCCCTGCCGCACGCCACGGTCGGAGGCAGCCGCCGTTGCTCTGGCCGTCGTCTCCTCGACAGGCGCCGGCCCGAGGTCGACGCCACGGCCCGCCTCCTCTGCCCCGACGCCGTGCTCGGAGCTCCTCCCAAGACCGTCAACCCTCTCGCACGCCACATGTTCGACAGTTTATCTACACGAGTCCGACACCATGCTCTGTCCGTGTTGCCGGCACGCCCGTGCACGCATCTTCCCGGTGTTTCCGTGTGCGCCTTTCCGGTGCTCCCGTGTTCTTTCCCGACGTCCCGGCGTGTCCGTGAGTCTGCGCGCGCTTGTGTTTTCCGTGCGCGCGCTGTTCCGGTGGTGTTCCCGTGTTTCTTCCCGATGTCGTGTTACCGTGCCCCTGTCCGACCACTGTTTCCGTTGGGCGTCCGTCCAACGGATCCCTCCGTTCGTTCAACGGAATGTTTCACGATGTTCCCGACATTCACGATGTTCCCGACGTTCCCGATGTTCCTGATACCGTGTTCCCGATGTCTCCGGTTTCACGATGTTCCCGATGTCGTGAGTCCGTCCAACGGATCCCTCCGTTAGTTCAACGGATTCGATCCCGACGTTCCCGACGTCTTCCCGATGTCTCCCGACCCCTTCCCGATATCTTCCCGACATCTTCCCGATGTCTTCTCGATGTTTCCCGACGTCTTCCCGGTGTTTCCCGATGTCTTCCCGGTGTCTCCCGGATCCCTTCCGGAGCATGTCTCCGATCCAACGTATTCCCCTCTGGCGCTTGTTTTTGCCCGACCGATGCCTCTCCGTGTTCTATGACAAGAGTGTCACCGACACCGTGTATCCCGACCGTCGGCAAAGACCGCACCACGACGACTCGAGTACAGCTACTTCGTCTACTTCCATGACACCGACAAACTACGTTGTCCCGGTTCGGCGACGACTACTTCCACGACGACGACTACTTCCTCTACAGATCAAAGTTCCCGGCTTTGACCCCGAAGTTCTTCGACCCCTCCTGCCGACTGTTGTGTGATGTTTTGAGTTTGATTAGCATGACTAGTACAACTATTTTAATATGTTAGTACTGTTAGTTTTTCTTACATAAAATTAATCTTGGTTATACTAGTGTCAGTATAGAATCATCTGTTAATTGATTGTTTGCTTATTTGTTGTTTGTGATAGATATTATCCAGTAGCTGCTATGTGTTCCGTAATGCTTGTAGTATGGTTGGTTTACTTTAGATTGTTGTCAACCCGTTCCTTTGCAGTAGTGTTTGTAGTGTTCTGTTAAATAACCAACCTGCACCTTCTTAACTCCTAGTCAATAACTTGTGTGAGCAGTGTTGTGAAACTTTGTTGGTTGCCTAACTATTTAATAGTATATGTCCCTAGAGCTAGTAGCATGCTTACTTGTGAGTGTGCTTAACGCTTTTTGATAATGCCTGCTTGTTAAGGTACTTTTGTCTGAAGTATTTCCTGAACTTTTGTAGCAGCCCTTGGTTTTGGACCTAATCACCCTAAAGGGTGTTCTGCTTTAGTGTTTAGTTATAACTACCTATTTAACTATTAGGGTTGTTGTGTGTACTTTCTTAGGTGTGTTTGTTGTTTGTCTTAGCTGTAGGGAATTGATGCTTGTTGTTGTATAACTAAGTAAATTGCTTGCTTTTGGTTGTTGGCTTAGTGTCTTGTGCAATGCTTGCTGTTTGTTATGTCCTTGTGGCATTGTCTTGTATTTTGAGTGTTGTTCCTTTCTCTGTTTACGACGTTAGATACGATCGGGAAGGAACAGGAAGTGAGGAGTGAAACTGAGGAACATCAAGATCAAGACCAAGGACATATTACCAAGCCAGGCAAGCCACCTCAACTCTAATGAAATCCTATTATTTCTACAAGCATGCTTTGTTTTCAAAATAAAATAATGCATGTTTTATTTCTTCTGTGGCAAAATTTTACAAAAACATTGTTTGGCCAATGATATTTACTAGTATATACAATAGGTTTATAAAAATGAGTCTTTACTTGAGAAGCCTTCTACTGAAGGCGCTATCAAGAAAATTATATTTTCTAGTAGTATATCCTTACACTCTTACCTCAAAGCTTTAGGATGGGAGCCTGGTGTTAATAAAATGTTTTTAAGGAGGAAAAACCCGAGTTGCTGGGAGCAATCGGAGATGTTCACGAAAACCCGAGCTGCTGGGAGCAATCGGAGATGTTCACGAAAACCCGAGCTGCTGGGAGCAATCGGAGATGATTACGAAAACCCGAGCTGCTGGGAGCAGTCGGAGGTGGAGATGTTTTTGAAAAACAAAGTACTGCCCTAGCGGCCGCCCGAACAATTAACCCGTGCAACCACATTACCTGACATGGGTAGGGCTTAGCCGGAAACTTGTTTATCTTAGTACGAAGCGCCTCAAAATGCTTAGGAGAGCGGGGCTCTCTGAACCAAGTTATCTAAATGCGGGATCCAGTTCGAGTCTGGATCGCTGCTGGTTGCAAACAGTGGGCCTCCTGTCATGGCGCAGTGTTGCTTGGAGAGACCGGATCGATACGATGGGCATCTACACTGGGTGCCGGGGAGATCCAGTCCCACTGAAGAGGAGGCTCTGTACTAGGGTCGACATAGTGAAAAGCTTTGATCAGGTTATCCGAACCCCCGCGTACTAATGTATGATGGACCGTGGCTGATCACGGCGGAATGACCGTTTGGTGTGGTGAAAGTGCACCACCTCCGCAGAGTGTAAAACTATTCGAATTGCCGAGTCCTCGGTCATGGACGGTTGGAACGGCCACCGATCTAGGCGTATGGGCACTTTTATGTTTTAAAAAGAAACTGTTTTCGGCAAAGAAAAAGGAGGCATCAAGGAGGTACCTGGGAGGTACGGATTTTGGGAGAAGATGGTTGGTCTCGGGGAGTCGACCAGTCGGAACCCGGAAAGGAAAAAGGGGCATCCCTATCCTAGTGTTTTGAAAAAGTTTTACAAAAGTGTTTTCAAACATGGAAATGGTTTCTGCCATTTCTAAAAGAAGGAGAATTATATCTCCAAATGCCTTTTTCAACAAAGATATAGAGATGTTGTATTCTCTATGTCTAAAAGCATCGTTTGTGAAAAATTAAGCCCTATAGTCATATATAGCAGCTATCCCAGTTTTCGAAAACGCTTTTATTGCATTACCATGAAAACTTAAGCCTGGTGGTGGTCTTGCGAGTATGTAATTGTACTCATGGCTATGTCCCTGGATATTCCAATGTCCAGATTTTCAACGAGACGACCTACGCCGAAGATGAGGAGTATACTGAAGATTGAGAGTTCGTCGACGTCTTTGCGAATTAGGCCGTCTTCCCAGTCAGCTGCCTGTAGGTGTTTTGGCAAATGACTTGGGCTCCACATTGTTTGGTGATTCCGCTGCATGAACTTATTGAAGAAGTATTACTTCAATCAAGTAAGTATTATGATTCGGTATTTATGGATGTTCTTTCGATACAAGTTTGATTGTGCTCAGCGACACACTGATCATGGGATCGCTGATGTTGTAGGCACAAGGGAATTTCGGACAGCTGATCCGGGGTCCCCACAGTTATTTTATACCCTTTTCGCCTCCTTGCAAAACCACTCAAACTCTCCTCATCCTTCGTGCATTGTTCACCTTTGTGATCCTTATAGGTATTACTTAACCTCTGTATCTTTACTCTTAACAATCGTGGTCATTTAATCACTTATCCATGATGGTTTTGTGACCTTCATGTCGTCAGTTTTCTGAAAAATCTGTCAACTTCTAAACCTGCCCAAAACTTTTAAATTTTCGTTTATAAACCTGTAGAACTTGTGCCAAACTATCCCTAGACCTCCTAGTTGCTATATTGGCATGTTATTGCATTGCTTGATTCTGCAGAATCGAGAGAGAGAGAAAGAAGAGTGTAGGATGGCTGTGGCCTAGGTGCCATGCATGGCCATGGCATGCTCCACACTCCTCACCCCTCTCCATCCAATGGTGTGGCGTGTGTTCCTGGAACCCACTGCCCTCCTGGCCTGCTTGTCATCGACCCGGGGTAGCCCACACCCCTCTCTCACTCCTCTCCACCTCGGGAACCCGCAGCCATAGTAATGCAAGATATCTCCCTCCTCTCGACCGTGTGAGACAAGCCAGTGGGCGTCGACGGCGCCCTGCAGCTCTGGCTACCCTGCGGACACCCCCTCTTCCTCTCTCCTGCACCCCAGCACCGCACAGCTCACCCAATCGCGCCCGGTCTTTTTGTCGAGCACCTGGCGGGCAGACAAGACCTCTCCTTGCTCTCCTCGCGTGCCAACGGCCCTCTTCCAGGAGCTAGTGTCCAAGGCGTGCTGCAGCACGAGAACACGCTCCTCCACCGCCTCCCTCACCCAATCGCTGCCTCGTGCCCTCCTCACTCGTGCCCATGATCGGAGTCCACCATGGACCGGTCATCTCGTGGATAGAAGACCACAGGCCCTCTCCCGCACTCTCACCTTGTCCATTAGCCTCACACACCCGCGCTCCCCCACCCCTGGAAAGGCCGAGCGAGCTCTCGCTCTGTTCTGCTCGGAATCGAGGACGAACTGCCGTTCGGGTTCGCGAAACTCCGAGCAAGCTCACCTTCGACCCCGTCCCTTGTTTCTCTCCCTCTCTGCACCAACTCCCTACCCTATTCGTGTTCTACCTCTGAGACATGATGATTTTGTTTTAGGAGCACCGGAGACGCCGTGTCGAGCTCGTGGTCGCCGCGGACGCCGTCGACCTCGCCACCGCTCCGGGACGCGCCTTGGCGAACCGAGCTCTCCCGCAGCCGTCCCCGACCCTCTGCATCCACCTCCGCCCCTCCTCGTCGTCCTGCAGCGCCCCCAGGTGAGCAGCTGTGCTCGACGCCATGGCCTGCCCTCCGCCCCTGTTCTGCCCATCGAGTGGAAGATGGCAGGCGTGCCTGGGGGATCTTGGGCCAGCCCAGCACTGTTGCCTCGGCCTACCACCAAATCTGGCCCGTTTCTTTTTTTCCCAGATCCATATTCTCCGGTTTAAATTCCTGAATTCTTGTAGCCCAGCTTTTATTCATTTCGGGTAGATCTGTGCATGCAAAAATCTTGAAGTAAATTTTGTAGAATACCTATAAGTTTCTTAAACATGTTACACTGGCCGTTTTCAAAAATAGGTTTTCATCTTTGTGCTAGGTTGATTCTAGTAAAAAGTATAGTTTTCACCATTTATTTAATTGTGGGAGTTCTCTAAATCCAAACCTTGCAAACTTTATTTCTCTGTAAAGCTTAAGACCATACCTACCTAGATCTATAAGCCTTGCATGCAGGGGATTTGTGAAACTATAGTTCTATTAGGTTTTGTTTTAACACCAGTGGCTGTTTGGTGATTTTTAGTTGGTTATTAAAAATACTTTTTGGAGTAAATCCAATTGCTTGTGTTAGCTGTGGGTATTAGCTTTCAATCCCTAGCTTGGTAGAATTTTCCAGCTTATATTTTGCACATGGTGAATTATTTTCAAAAACAGTGGGTTATTGCGCTTGAAAAAGGATGGTTTTATTTTCTGTTAATTGTATGTGCCTAGTTTTAAATGTTTGTGCTAGATCTGTTTGTGGAAACGACTTAGGAGTGTTTTTGTGGAGTACCTATGTGTTTTCTTTAACATGCGGCACTGGGTTTGTCTAAAAATAATTTTTACTTTGTGCTAAGCATTAAATCTAACAAAAAGTATGTTTTCAACTCAAATTAAGATATCTTGAGCTAGGAGTATCCAAACAGAGTGAATCCAATTTCCACTGGTTGTTAAAATCAATACCTTTCCATAGAATTTAACCTTGCATGCAGGAGTTTCCTAGAACTGGAGTTTTAATTCTTTTGGTTTTGAGACCAGTAGCTTTCGTGGAATTTTTAATTCTTGTTTGGTGTTAGGTTTTGATGCAAATCCAATTTTCCTAGCTTTGAATGTTTGTTAGCAGTACTGTGATAGAAGGATATATTTTTCGGAGTATTATTTTAGGACTTGTGCATTTTTCCCCAAAAACAGCAACTTTGCCTCTATTAAAAAGGTCATATTTTAATGGATTGTTTTTAATTGTTTGTGTTTAGGATTGTTTTAGATTGATGTCTAGAGGGTGTTTGGGTAATGAAATGCTTGCTGTTTTATTTAAGTACTTTAGATTGTTGTCAACCCGCTACTTAGAATTAACGGCAGTTGCGTTTAATTTTCCGGTACGATAGAACTGCAAGAGAGGAGCAGTACGTGGGAGTGGAACCGGTCTACGAAGAAGAGGAAGACCAGGAACACTTTGCTGAGCAAGGCAAGCCACCTCACCACTCTACTGAAACCCTATTATTTATACCAAGCATGTTTTGGTTTTCAAAATAAAATGATGCATGTCTTATTTTCTGTGGCATTTTGTCACCCCAAAACTATTTTACAAAATATTGTTTGGCCAAAGATATCTACTAGTATATAATAGGTTTTATAAAAATAAGCCTTTACTTGAGAAACCTTCTACTGAAGGCGCTATCAAGAAAATTATATTTTCTAGTAATATATCCTTATGATCTTACCTCAAAACTATAGGATGGGAACCTGGTTTTGACGAAATGTTTTCGGAAGAAAACCCGAGTCGCTGGGAGCGATCGGCGAGAAAGTATTTTATAAAACCCATGTTGCTGGGAGCAAATGGAGATGTTCATGAAAACCCGAAGTGCTGGGAGCATTCGGTGAGTTTACAAAAACCCGAGCTGATGGGAGCAGTCGGAGGTGGAGATGTTTTGAAAAACAAAGTACTGCCCTAGCGGCCGCCCGAACAATTGACCCGTGCAACCACATTACCTGAGATGGGTAGGGCTTAGCCGAAAGCTTGTCCATTTTAGTGTGGAGGATCTCATACTCTATAAGGGCGGGGCCCTCGAAGCCGGGTTGTCATCTGTACGAGGCAATACACAAGCGGAGGGACCCGCAGCCGGACGATTACGTTGGGTCCCCTGCCGTGGCGGTGTGGCGTCCCGAGAGAGACCAGGGGTCTAGTGGAGCACACGGTGTCGGGGGGAATAAACCTATCGGGAGTCCTCTGTACTAGGGTGGATTAGTGGAAAGCTTTGATCAGGTTATCCGAACACTCGCATACTGTCGTATGGCGTACCGTGGCTGAACACGGCGGATGACCGTTTGGTGTGGTGAAAGTGCACCACCTCTGCAGAGTGTAAAACTATTCGAATAGTCGTGTCCGCGGTCATGGACGGTTGGAAAGGCCACCGATCTAGGCGTATGGGCACTTTTATGGTTTAAAAAGAAACTGTTTTCGGCAAAGAAAAAGGTGGCATCAAGGAGGTACCTGGGAGGTACGGATTTTGGGAGAAGATGGTTGGTCTCGGGGAGTCAACCCGGCGGAACCCGGAAAGGAAAAAGGGGCATCCCTATCCTAGGGTTTTGAAAAAGTTTTACAAAAGTGTTTTCAAACGTGGAAATGGTTTCTGCCATTTCTAAAAGAAGGAGAATTATATCTCCAAATGCCTTTTTCAACAAAGATATAGAGATGTTGAATTTTCTATGTCTAAAAGCATCGTTTGCGAAAATTAAGCCCTATAGTCATATATAGCAGCTACCCCAGTTTTCGAAAACACTTTTATTGCATTACCATGAAAACTTAAGCCTGGTGGTGGTCTTGCGAGTACGTAATTGTACTCATGGCTGTGTCCCTGGATATTCCCATGTCCAGATTTTCAACGAGAAGACCTACGCCGAAGATGAGGAGTATGCTGAAGATTGAGAGTTCGTCGACGTCTTTGCGAACTAGGCTGTCTTCCATTCAGCTGCCTGTAGGTGTTTTGGCAAATGACTTGGGCTCCACGTTGTTTGGTGAATTCCGCTGCAAGAACCTATTGAAGAAATATTACTTCAATCAAGTAAGTATTATGATTCGGTATTTATGGATGTTCTTTCGATACAAGTTTGATTGTGCTCAGCGACACACTGATCATGGGATCGCTGATGTTGTAGGCACAAGGGAATTTCGGACAGTTGATCCGGGGTCCTCACAGTGTTGCAATCTCATATGTCAACTCTTGTGGCGCCCTGACCTGACTGTTATACAATGATGCTGTGTGTCACCGGTTAAGCGATACAACCGGAGGTTACGGGTTTACCAATCCCCGGCCAAAACCTTTGGCAGGCGTTGCTCGGAATGGATCATCGGCAACGCAACACCCCGATTGATGCCTTAGCACATGCACAACCCTCAATGCATAATAGAGAGACCAAGACTTGTGGAACAACTGGCACATCACAGACTCTACGACACAAATCATATAGTTCAACTCTTAATATAGAGAAAGATAGCAAATGACAACCAGAGGTCACTGACCCAACATTACATCAAGCGGAAGCAAAATAGGTTGTTTTAAACAACAAGAACCAACATATGGCCTAAGAGGCCTACAGATAAACATCACAACGCCAGCTGTTCCAGGATGTCCCAAGCTGCCACCTGGGAACCCCAGACTACTCGTCGACGTCCACAAAGAACCCACCTTCGAGGTCGGTGAAGTCCTCCTCTGAAACGAAACAAACGACGTTGAGTTCGACGAACTCGCAAGATTAAGAGCTAATATATGCTCGATGATTGGCTTTCAAGGTTTTATGGCTGTTTTGCATAAAGCTGATTTTATTTATGGAAAACATAACTCGAAGGCATCGACTATTCAGAATATTTTCAAAAGAAGTAAGGAGTAACTCTTTCTTTCATCACCTTACTCATCATCAACCATTGTACCTGTTTCAACAAGGCACCTCCCCGAATCACCCTCGAGGAAGCTCACCTTGCATCTGTGAGTGGTACCTCTAGTACCCAGTTTTTAATCATTCCGTTAAAGTTATTCTATGATCTTATCGTCCTTTCCCAAGTTGTCCTTAACCGTGGACACGGCTTTTCGAAAAGATTTAACCCTGCAGGGGGGGTACAAATGTTTGCCACGTGTACCGTCCGGCCCATTACCTAGCTTTTAGCTCTCTTCCTTGGAGAACCGGCTGGGTGGGAGCGGTGTCGACTTCTCCCTCATTAAGGACTTTCCAGGATCATCAGTGGCGGTAGGACTGCCAGGATCACAACACCCCGCCCCACAGCCACTCATTTTCCTAACACCACCATCCTCATCTCAGCTCTCAGCCACCAACTCACGCACGCGCAAATGGAAGCTCAAACTAGAGGACCCTGGCTAGCCCCGCTCGAGTTATTTAGTCTATGAGGGTTCCTGCACTGCGAATGCATAGGCCTCACGCATGGTTGCACGCTCAGTCTTGGTTCGGGAGGTAAAGAACTCGCACCTAGGCGGCGAGAACGAGACAAAGCACCACAACCACAGTGGCCTCTCATCCCCACCTTCTTAGCATCTTATTACCTGTCACCACATTTCCCCACCTTCATCTCAACATTTCATACCTGTTTCCAACAACACATATATCCATCGTACAGCTATGCATATAACTAGGCATGGCTAAGCATCACATAGCATAGTTTAGTATCTCAGGCCAACAACACAAACCTATGGATAATAGGAGGGGAAACAGATATTGGCATAGGGAAATTAATGCAACTATAGGATACTCTAATCCGACAAAAGTTGACATTTAGAACCGCATGCAATATTATAGTGGAGAAAATATTTGCGGAAACATAGGATAAGATATGCTCAGAGGGGGGATTACGCTTGCCTTGTTGATACGGCTGGTAGTACGGATCGTCACAAGACGGGGGTGGCACTTCACCTCCTTGATCTACCGATGCACAAAAAGAAACACCGGAAGAGCAATCAACACATGGCAATTGTGCAATGCATACAAGGATGATGATATGACATTTTAAATGCAACCTAAAGGCATTGAACAGGATCAACAAGTTAAATGGGGTCCCCGTTATATTTATTGCATTATTTGGAATAAACCCCATATTTAGACTGAGTGATTATAATTACTACTAGAGCACATTATAGGAATTGTGATCAATTATGCATGCTGATGAAGATTTTGGATCACTCATGTTTTTCTGATCATTTTGATATACAGAACACCTTTTTCTGAGGTCCCGGTGAAAAGTTATCACTTTTATAAATCCTCTTTTTAATTATTTACCTTCAATTATTATTTTTTAATTCCGACGATGAAATAATTTAAGCACCCGACTCGAGGGAGGGGATGGTTATGCTGGAATCATCGGAGTTCGATACTCTACACGCGGGAGGGGGAGCGGGGACATGTGCTATCGAGAGGGAAAAAGAAAAAGAAACTTTGCAACAATTTTCTGCACAGGCCGGAATTTCCGGTCCAGAAGTGATCATGGGCCGGAGTTTCCGGTCCACCAAAATCTCAGCCCATTTCGGCAGCTACTGGACGCGGTCCGGAGTTGGGCCGGAATCTCCGGTCGAGAACTGACGAAACTGCACGAGGAAAAAAAAGGAGAAGAACGCACGGTGGCAGTGCGATGACTACGGCGACGACGGCGAGCTGTGCTCGCACGAGCACGGCGAGGCTACGCGAGCGCGGGGAGGGGAAGGGAAAGATGTGCCACAGCACGGAAATCTCACCCTCGAGCACGTACGGCAGCGGGGACGCCTGGGATGGCGTGGCGGCGACGAATGCAGGCGGCGAAACGGCGGACGGCCGCGGCGAAGATGAAGACGATGCGGACGATTCCGGGAGGCGCGGTTCGATTCCTCTGGCAGGGACGACGAGCACGGCATGGCGGAGCTTCGGGTGTGCTTCGATTCGCTCGGGAGGCTCTCACACGGCGGCGACGAGCTCGGTGAGTCCGGCGGCCATGGCGGCTCGGGAGAGAAGAGATGGGGAGCAGTGGAGCAGGGGGAGCGGGGGCAGCACGGGGTGGGGCCTCGAGGAGCTCCTCTTCCAGGGGAGGCAGAGCAGGGGGGGCCCGGCGGGAGCACGGCGGCATGGCGACGAGGTGGTCCGGCTGCAGCGACGCGACCGTGTCGCTACAGGGACGAAGAAGATGGCAAACTTCCGAAAACCCCCTGGAGCTTCTATTTCTAACACGGACAGGTCCTCCATTACTTACGAACAGGTCCTTTTCAGTTCTGGAAAAAATTACAGCAGCTGTATTTGAAATATTTGAGGCATGTGAACTTATCCAAAATTATGCCAATTTTTGGGGAGTGCCTTTACCTCAATGTGAAGCTTCCCTAATTTTTCCAGATTATTTGGAAATCATTTGATAAGAAAATAAAATAGAAATTGCTCACAGGCAATTCTGAGATACTCTCTTTTCGTTTTATTTCCAAATCAAAATAGTTTGCCCAAATTTAACTTTGGAACTGTTGGAACTTCCTGGACAATTATGGAGTTGAATTTGCAAACTTTGCTTAGCAACCCAGCATCATTTCCATTGCAAAGTTGTAACAATTCAGATGAACATGATTATGCATGGATGATATGATGCATTGAACACAAAAGTGAAAATTTGGTACTCAAATTTTGGGGCTGTTACAACTCTAGTGTTCCATTGTCCACCACGTTATTAAAGAGAGATTGCATTTGTGAAACCATGAACCCCGGTCCATTTTTAATCATAAGAAACACCTTTCCAACCACTTTGCCATTTTCTGCCATTATTAAATCCGAAAATACAAAAACACTTTTACATCTTGCATTCATCATATAAAACCCAAAAATATCATTTATCATTGCTACCACCATCCTTGCACATTTATTTACCACCATTGCATGTTTATTTCTTGTTTGCATTGCATATTATCTTGATATCATTCTCACACCTTGTGCTTGACAACCACTAGGTGAGGTTGAGGACCAAAACATTTACTTTGTTTTGTAGGTAACCAAAAGAAGGATAGGAAAGATAAATCTTCACTACTTATTCCCCGAGAGTTCGATATTAAACCCTCGAGTTACCCTCGTGGGGAAAACACGTCTTCCACTTACTACACACTCTGCACTTGGAGTCTCAACCTAACCCATTTACTTTTCACGCAGGTAACTACGTGAAGGGCCATCAAGAGTGCTTACTGGCGTCGTAGCAGGGGAAGATGCGAAGCTTCCTGCAGAATATTTTTTCCCGTCAACTACACGCCATCAAAACTGTTTTCTGGCGCCGTTGCCGGGGAGCGAAAAAGCAACACCGCATCAAGATTCCCTCGTCAACTACGCGCCTGTCATAGTAGCATCATTGGGTATCAAGATTGTTTTCTGGCGCCGTTGCCGGGGAATCATTGCTGAAAGGTTTATCCAAGGATATCTCACCAAGTCAACTTCATCACCAACTTGTGCTAACACCTAAGCTTGGGGAGGTTGCACCTACGTGAGCATCATCTTATCCATCTTTACCTTCAAAGCAATTTATTTTGTTTTGTTATTGTCTTGCATATTTATTTTCAGTTTTGCATAAAAAATTAAAAAACACATAAAAACTTTATTAAAATGGCTTCTAGTGTTGAAATGAACAACTTTGGTCAATACTATGGAGAGTCGTTAATGGATGCTTGGTTTAGAATTAAGGGCATTAGTAAAAATGGTGCCAACAAATATACCCCTGCTACTTTGATAAGAAACTTTTATAATGGTCTAGATGGGTGGTCAAAATGTTTTCTAGACTCATTGACAAGTGGAAGGTTTGCCTCTGGAAATCCCTCACATGCTAATAATTTAATGGAAAATCTATTTGGGAATTCTATAGAATCAAAAGATGAAATTATGATCAAACAACTAAAAGTTTCTATGGATAGGTCAATATTATGTCTACAAACTTATATGGAAGATTATCCTACTAAAAATGAGATGCATTCATTTATCCTTCATACAAAATCTAGTATGAAGAAGACAAACAACACTATTTCGGGAATTTCTTTGAAAATGGAAACTATATTGAATTATGCTAAGTCTAAAAAGAAGTTGACTAGGGAATTAAATGAAAGAATATCTTCTATGTTGGGACCTTTAGACAAGGATATTAAGAATTATGTTGAAAAAGAGGATGATCTCCAAATAACCTTGAATGCTGCTTTAAAGAGAGGAAATGAGAATTTTGTTTGGATTGAGGAAGTTAAAATGCTTAGTGAAGTCAAGAAACCATTGTTTGACTTAGGGAATTGTAGCTTGCATGACTTAATATCTATCTTACAAAAATTTGCAAGTGATCCGTCCATCAACTATAACCAAGCAGGTTTTGGTACTTATATTGCTAATCATGTCTTGAAAGAAAAGATTGCTAGGTACAACCAAGAGGCTATGATACCACCTAAGCTTGGGGATGTATGGATTCCCAAAGTCCTAGTAACCATTGGAAAAGAGACACACCATGCTATACTTGATCTAGGATCTAGTGTCGCTGTTTTATCTAAAGAACTATATGAAGTACTTGAATTGAAAAATCTTGAAAAATGCTCTATTGAACTTGCACTTGCTGATGATTCCATTAAACATGCTTTAGAAAAAGTAAGTGATGTTTTGGTAGAGTTACATATGACATTTGTGCCTGTTGATTTTCTAATCATGGATACGGGAAATAAAACCTCTAGTCCCATTATTCTTGGAAGACCTTTTCTTCGTACTACAGGTGCTATCATTGATTCAAAAGAAGGGAATGTGAAGTTTCAGTTTCCACACAAGAAATGTATGGAACACTTCCCAAGGAAGAGGGGCACATCGTTCAAGCTCCCTCATGAGCTTCGTCCACAATAAACATCAAGTAAGAAGCCTAGCTATATGGCTATAAAGAAAGCGCTTTACGGGAGGCAACCCGGTTGTTTTTATTTTTGATTTTTTTGTGTCCTATTGCTGTAACAAGAGACTTAGTGTTTAGTTTAGTTTCTGGAATTCTTAATAAAGTACCAAGTTTTACTCATTTTGGTATGAAGAAGTTGCTTATAGCGTTCGGAGATATTATTCATGCACGAATCTGTGCACGGTATGATTTTTAATTCTTATTCTGTAACTCCGAATGAGCTCATATTTAACTCCGAATGAGCTGATATTTAAAAGTGGTGAGTGCGGTCCTCGTGGCCGAGTGATGGCCCTTCACGTAGTTACCTGCGTGAAAAGTAAATGGGTTAGGTTGAGACTCCAAGTGCAGAGTGTGTAGTAAGTGGAAGACGTGTTTTCCCCACGAGGGTGACTCGAGGGTTTAATATCGAACTCTCGGGGAATCAGTAGTGAAGATTTATCTTTCCTATCCTTCTTTTGGTTACCTACAAAACAAAGTAAATGTTTTGGTCCTCAACCTCACCTAGTGGTTGTCAAGCACAAGGTGTGAGAATGATATCAAGATAATATGCAATGCAAACAAGAAATAAATATGCAATGGTGGTAAATAAATATGCAAGGATGGTGGTAGCAATGATAAATGATATTTTTGGGTTTTATATGATGAATGCAAGATGTAAAAGTGTTTTTGTATTTTCGGATTTTTAAATGGCAGAAAATGGAAAAGTGGTAAAAGTGTTGGAAAGGTGTTTCTTATGATTAAAAATGGACCGGGGTTCATGGTTTCACAAATGCACTCTCTCTTTAATAAAGTGGTAGACAATGGAACACTAGAGTTGACATATGAGATTGCAACACAACAGTTTAATGACAAGTTATAATTATATGGGCATCACGTCCTAACATAGAGACCTTTTGGTTATTAGTCTCTCTTATACTCCACCAAGATGCGAACTAAATCATAACACCTCAGTAATTAAGATAACTCAGAGTATAGCAATAAGTATCATGACATGAAGTTAAAATAAGAACATGCTAGATCTAGTCATGGAGTAGTGGCAATGGTCACACCCACATCTCCGGTAGCATGGTATTTCTTTTTATCCCTAGTGAGGCAACAAAGTAAGGTAAAACACCCAAGTGGATCGCAGAACTTTCTCTCACGTTCACTGCACTAGCCACCCCCCGTTACTCCAACTAATGCACACGTTCCCCCTCACACGCTCTCATAAACATGCTTGATCATAACAAGTAAATAAGAACGGGGTACATAATATGCATCTACTTTCATAACTGAAACAAAACCATTGCAATCTCAAACATATATTAACTCATAAAAAGATCCACCACAAAGGTATTACATAGATGACCGTAATCATGTTCAGCAGCTCATACGGTACTAATTAGTGAAGCTCGAGAGAGAGAGATACATAAGTTACTTCCACAAACCCATAGTCCAGAGGTGGACTACTCCCTCTTCATCATGGAGACGGTGGAGAAGTCGTTGGAGAAGATGGAGACCACGCCGGCAGCGCCCCGGAGTTTTCCCCTCCAATCTGCAGCTCCAGGTCTCTGTTTCGGTGTTTCTGTGTTTCTGCGGCGCTCCTTCCAGAGAACGTCGGGGGATATTTTTATAGGCGTTTTTAGGTCAAAACGGAGTCGGTGGAGGAAAGATCGACGGCAACGGAGCTCGAGGCCCAAGGGGGGTCCCACGGCCAGGTACAGGGCCGCGTGGGCCCACCTCTTTTGGCCCTCGGGCTCCGCTTTTGCTTCCTTCGCCCCAAGTCTTCTTCCTTCCAAATATGACGCTCGTAAATTTCAGGTCATTTGGACGTCGTTTGGGTCCCTGAAACATTAAAATATAGAAATAGGGTTTTCTGCCTGCAGGGTTAATTCCATAAAAAATAGGAAACATATCAAATATTCCCAAAATCATTATAAAACAGTGATATAACCCTTATATGATGCAAATATGACTGGAATATAAGTAAAATAATGCAAAGTTCATGTATGCATTTTACATGCATCAACATCCCCAAGCTTAACCTATACTCGTCCTCGAGTATGAAGGTGATAAAACTAACATGGACTTTGCAATTTAATACTATCAATGGATATCAAAGATGATTACTATTGCTACATAGAGTCAAATGATTCATTCTTAAAAGGAGTAGCAATATGCAAGATAGTTTATGAAGTGATATCAAGTATTCAATGCAAGGATGTTCAATGATAATTCACAAAGTGTAACATAAGAGAAAAGTACTATGGACCACATGTATGCATAATAATAAGTAAGAACATCCTACAATGGTCATAGAGTATTGTGAAAATCTGAATATAAAAGGTGGACACTTTGGAAAGATATATATATGAGTAGAGGTAAAGCATGAATAAATTTCATCTAACTTCTGAACTTCTCTACTTAAGTCAATGATTGTAATATGGTAATCCTTGGTGTCAAGCTCTCATTCCCCTATCATAGCATCTTGAATGATTAAGTTTAAAGTGAAAGCAATACGAGTAGTGTGCTTGACAAAGTACAGGTTGAAAGTCTCATGCCCCTTGAATACAAGTACCTACTCCATGTGTTACTCAACTTGGAAAACAAAGCAAGTTCAAGTTAAATATCATTGTAAGTAATAATAGTATCATTAAGAGCGTCAACTGGGGTACCTCTTGTCCCAGGATATGGAACAAGCCCATATCAAAATGACAAGACAAACAAACATAATGAACAATCTCAACACCCTTTTTATTTACCATTGGATAGCTTTTTATTGTAAGGTGTATCACAGAAGGTTCACCATAGCATGTAAGTAAATTTCCACCATGAATGATGCATGGCTTAGATTAGCGGCCCAGGCGTCTCTCTAACCATTTATACAAACTCATTTAAACTCACTTCATTTCCCATTTATTTCACCCATGGTAAGCATCCATAAACAAAAGTACATGATATCAACTAAATGAGATGATGTGCAATGTTGAAAGCTTGCCATGTGACAGCACATATGAGCTAACTCTCAACCAAAGACATTTGTCAAGTCCACAACATCATAATTTTAATCACAATGGGTCATATTTTATTTATGCAATGAAAGTAAAGTGTGCATCAAGTTCGAGAGAGCTATATAACCAACTTTTCCCACAACAATTAACAACATAAGCATTTTCATTCAGAGGTATAGATAACACAAATATCATGATAAACATACTCGGAATAGCATAAAGCTAATAGGTAGATATGGTGGACTCACTGGAAAAACTTTGGTTGAAGGTGTTGGAAACAAGTTTTTGCTTGTTGGAATTTTTGGGCTAGCAAGAGGGAGAAAGTTGACCATCTAAATGCATGCATGAGTGTCCATAGAACTAACTAATCCATGTTAAAACAAGGTAGAATAACATTTAGCATCAAAACATGAATAAAAGATAGCTCTTGATAAAATATTTGCAAATTATTACTCATTAACAAGCTCATGAATCATGCAATTATATGTATCTTTTAAAATTAACTCAACATCCCTTTTCCCAATCTTATAATAGCATCCAACATAATTCAACCCAAATTTCCAGTAGCTCTCTCATATATAAATGATAGTGTGGTGGTCTCACAAAATAAAAATCTAACCTAAACAAACAAAAAGACGCTCCAAGTTTATGCGATAAAGTGTTTCGATCGAAAAACAGAAGTTAGACGTGTGCAAACCGAGAGTGTGTAGGTCCAGTGGGGTTGTCTTCACATCCCCAAGCTTATGGTCTTCACCATCCTTGGATAGCTCTTGGTGCATCTCCTCTAATCCCTGTGAAAAAACTTCAAAACACCGTTTCTCCCATTTCTTTTTCTGTGGGGCACATTAGTAGTGATAAACAAATAGATTTCTTGCTGCATATAATCCTTAGACAAAAATTCATATGAATGTCCAGAAATGTATAATGTTGTATGCCTACTCATAAACTCAATTGGATCAAAAAGATTCAAGTTAAAAGTTCTAAGCATGCATCAAACAAAATGGGACAGAATCTGTCCAGAAAAAAGCAGCAGCTAAACGTATTTTTCTACCCTACTTAACTTTGTGGAAAATTCCGAAAAATTCATGCATACAGAGGATGAAAAGTTGCCACTACAGTTTAAATATGAGCTCATTCGGAGTTACAGAATAAGAATTAAAAATCATACGTGCACAGATTCGTGCAGGAATAATATCTCCGAACGCTATAAGCAACTTTTTCATACCAAAATGAGTAAAACTTGGCACTTTATTAAAAATTCCAGAAACTAAACTAAACAATGACAAAACAAGATAAATTGCTTTGAAGGTAAAGATGGATAAGATGATGCTCACGTAGGTGCAACCTCCCCAAGCTTAGGTGTTAGCACAAGTTGGTGATGAAATTGACTTGGTGAGATATCCTTGGATAAACCTTTCAGCAATGATTCCCCGGCAACGGCGCCAGAAAACAGTCTTGATGGCCCTTCACGTAGTTACCTGCGTGAAAAGTAAATGGGTTAGGTTGAGACTCCAAGTGCAGAGTGTGTAGTAAGTGGAAGACGTGTTTTCCCCACGAGGGTGACTCGAGGGTTTAATATCGAACTCTCGGGGAATCAGTAGTGAAGATTTATCTTTCCTATCCTTCTTTGGGTTAACTACAAAACAAAGTAAATGTTTTGGTCCTCAACCTCACCTAGTGGTTGTCAAGCACAAGGTGTGAGAATCATATCAAGATAATATGCAATGCAAACAAGAAATAAATATGCAATGGTGGCAAATAAATATGCAAGGATGGTGGTAGCAATGATAAATGATATTTTTGGGTTTTATATGATGAATGCAAGATGTAAAAGTGTTTTTGTATTTTCGGATTTTTAAAAGGCAGAAAATGGTAAAGTGGCAAAAGTGGTTGGAAAGGTGTTTCTTATGATTAAAAATGGACCGGGGTTCATGGTTTCACAAATGCACTCTCTCTTTAATAAAGTGGTGGACAATGGAACACTAGAGTTGACATATGAGATTGCAACACAACAGTTTAATGACAAGTTATAATTATATGGGCATCACGTCCTAACATAGAGACCTTTTGGTTATTAGTCTCTCTTATACTCCACCAAGATGCGAACTAAATCATAACACCTCAGTAATTAAGATAACTCAAAGTATAGCAATAAGTATCATGACATGAAGTTAAAATAAGAACATGCTAGATCTAGTCATGGAGTAGTGGCAATGGTCACACCCACATCTCCGGTAGCATGGTATTTCTTTTTATCCCTAGTGAGGCAACAAAGTAAGGTAAAACACCCAAGTGGATCGCAGAACTTTCTCTCACGTTCACTGCACTAGCCACCCCCCGTTACTCCAACTAATGCACACGTTCCCCCTCACACGCTCTCATAAACATGCTTGATCATAACAAGTAAATAAGAACGGGGTACATAATATGCATCTACTTTCATAACTGAAACAAAACCATTGCAATCTCAAACATATATTAACTCATAAAAAGATCCACCACAAAGGTATTACATAGATGACCGTAATCATGTTTAGCAGCTCATACGGTACTAATTAGTGAAGCTCGAGAGAGAGAGATACATAAGTTACTTCCACAAACCCATAGTCCAGAGGTGGACTACTCCCTCTTCATCATGGAGACGGTGGAGAAGTCGTTGGAGGAGATGGAGACCACCCCGGCAGCGCCCCACCGGAGTTTTCCCCCTCCAATCTGTAGCTCCAGGTCTCTGTTTCGATGTTTCTGTGTTTCTGCGGCGCTCCTTCCAGAGAACGTCGGGGGATAATTTTTATAGGCGTTTTTAGGTCAAAACGGAGTCGGTGGAGAAAAGATCGACGACAACGGAGCGTCGAGACCCAAGTTGGGGGTCCCACGTGGCCAGGTACAGGGGCCACGTGGGCCCACCTCTTTTGGCCCTCGGGCTCCGCTTGTTCGCTTTCTTCGCCCCCAAGTCTTCTTCCTTCCAAATATTGACGCTCGTAAATTTGCAGGTCATTTGGACGTCGTTTGGGTCCTGAAACATTAAAATATAGAAATAGGGTTTTCTGCCTGCGCAGGGTTAATTCCACAAAAAAATAGGAAACATATCAAATATTCCCAAAATCATTATAAAACAGTGATATAACCCTTATATGATGCAAATATGACTGGAATATAAGTAAAAATAATGCAAAGTTCATGTATGCATTTTACATGCATCACCGAGCGGGGGGAAGCAGCCCACGGTCCCTCTGGAGGATGGAGGATGGTACAGCGGCCCGTGTACTTCGTCAGCTCCGTGCTGCGAGACGCGCGGGAACGCTGCCCTCCTATCCAAAAGCTGCTGCTAGGGCTGTTGCTCGCCTCCGCAAGCTAAGACACTACTTTGAGGGACGGACCGTCACCGTGGTGACATCATACCCTCTGGAGCGGGTCCTCCGCAACGCCAGTGCCACTGGACGGATCGCCGAGTGGTCCACCGAGCTATCAGGTTTCGACCTACAGTTCGCGAACACTACGGCGATCAAGAACATGGCTCTGGCCAACCTCGTCGCGGAGTGGACCCCGGCTCCCATCCGGAAGGAGGACCCCGGGCGGTGGTATGTATACTTCGACGGGGCCTTCTCTTATGAGGGTGCGGGGGCTGGAGTGCTCATCGTATCCCCCACGGGGGAGCAGTTGAAGTATGTCGTTCAAATGGACTTCGACCGAGGGTGGCCTCCAACAATACGGCAGAGTACGAAGGGCTACTCGCGGGGCTTCGGGCGGCGGCCGGCTTGGGGATTGACCGCGTTGTTGTGCGCGGGGACTCCCAATGGTGGTAAACCAGGTAACAAAAGAATACAATTGTCCTCTGATGCAGGCCTACGTGGACGAGGTTCGCAAGATGGAAAGGCGTTTTGACGGGATCCAGCTGGACCACATACCGCGGGGACAAAATGGAGTCGCCGACGAGCTATCCAAGATGGCGGCTAAAAAGGAGCCCGTGCCTCCGGGCGTGTTCGTGGAGCGTCTCACCAGACCCTCCGTCAACACGAGTGCGGGGACAGGAGCAAGCTCCGTCTCTGGGAGCCCGGGAGAGGGGGATCCCGGGGAGGAGGCGGCAGAGAGTTTCGTGGCGTATGTTGCGGAGGTCGGGGACCCCGAGTGGGCCGCCGACATACTCCAATACCTGTGGCATCAAGCGCTACCCGAGGACGATCAGCAAGCCGAGCAAATCGCTCGGAGGGCCAAGATGTACATCCTCATCGACGGAGAACTCTACCGGCGGCGAGAGTGCGGTGTGAAGCTCCGTTGCATCACCAGAAAGCAGGGCGAGCGCTTCTGGCGGACATCCACCAGGGCTTATGCTCGAGCCACCTCGCGGCGTGGGCCCTGGCCGGCAAAGCCTTCCGGCAAGGTTTCTATTGGCCTACGGCACTCTTAGACGCCGATGAGGTTGTACGAGCGTGCGAAGCTTGCCAATTCCACGCCAAAAATATCTACCAACCAGCCCAAGCTCTCCGAACGATCCCGCTCTCATGGCCGTTCACGGTCTGGGGGCTGGACGTGGTCGGACCATTCCCCGCTTCCACCGGAGGGTACCGGTACCTGATCGTCGCCATCGACAAACTCACCAAGTGGGTGGAAGCAGAACCTATTCGGTCTCAAACGGCACTGGCGGCCGTCAAGTTCATCCGGGGGATCGTGTGCCGCTTTGGCGTACCAAATCGTATCATCACCGACTGATACGTCTCCAACGTATCTATAATTTCTGATGTTTCATGCTTGTTTTATGTATCATTGTCACATGTTTTATATGCATTATATATCATTATTATACATTTTCTGGGACTAACCTATTAACAAGATGCCACAGTGCCAGTTCCTGTTTTCTGCTGTTTTTGGTTCTAGAAAAGCTGTTCGGGCAATATTCTCGGAATTCGACGAAACAAAAGCAAAACCTCCTATTTTTCCGAGGGACACACGGAGCCAGAAGGGCAAGCCAGGGGGAGGCCCACGGCCTCCAAACCACCTCTTGGGGCGGCTGGGCCCACAGGCGCGCCGGCTGGTGGTTTGGCCCACTCGGGACTCCACCGACGCCGCCCTTTCGCCTATTTAGTCACCCCGACGCGAAAACCCTAAAGATATCTCTAATACTCCAGAAAGACTTCCGCAGCGCCGTCGCCATCGTGACACCTCGTTTCGGGGGACAGAAGTCTCTGTTTCGGCACCTTGCCGGGACGGGGAATTGCCCCCGGAGTCATCTCCATCGGCACCACCGCCATCTTCATCGCCGCTGCTGACTCCCATGATGAGGAGGGAGTTGTTCTCCCCCGAGGCTGAGGGCTCTACCGGTAGCTATGTAGTTCATCTCTCTCTCACATGGTGTGATCTTTATGTGATCATGTGTATTGCCAGTATCGCTGAATACATTAATAATGTTTATGCTACTCAAGTGATTTTGTCTAGTTTCTGGAGTCGTTGTGACAACACGGTATCAAGGTGACAGTGTGGGTACTTGTGTGACTCTATGAATAATTTAGACATTTATCATGGTTTATTCTTGGGAATTGTGGTGTTTGTTTACTCAGACTTTGAGGAGTGCTTTTGCAGCCCTACACATAGTACTCTTGTGTTATCAAGAAGGAGAATAATCCCGAGTATCATTTACTTGCATTCAGTTGTGCTAACATGTTGAGAGGTACCACTAGTGAAAGTATGATCCCTAGGCCTTGTTTCTAAGCATTGAAACACCGTTTACAACAAGTTCTGCTACATGTTTGCTTGCTGCCATTTTTATTCCAGATTGCAATTACCACTTATAATCATCCATATTACTTGTATTTCACTATCTCTTCGCCGAACTAGTGCACCTATACATCTGACAAGTGTATTGGGTGTGTTGGGGACACAAGAGACTTCTTGTATTTAATTGCAGGGTTGCTTGAGAGGGATATCTTTGACCTCTACCTCCCTGAGTTCGATAAACCTTGGGTGATTCACTTAAGGGAAACTTGCTGCTGTTCTACAAACCTCTGCTCTTGGAGGCCCAACACTGTCTACAAGAATAGAAGCACACGTAGACATCAAGCTATTTTCTGGCGCCGTTGCCGGGGAGGTAAGGTAAAAGGTATTCACATCCTCTGGCTACAAAGCTATTTTCTAGGTTGCGGGTGAGTGCTCGAAGTATTTCCTTTAGATTCTGCAATTATATCTTTTTGTTTCTTGTTTTTATTTTCACTAGTTAGGCTTAATGGAAAAAACAAAAAAATTAGAGATCTTTATGAACTTTATATTGAATTAGGACATGATGCTTTTGAGAGAAAATTAAAAAACCTATGGAGGCTTGTTTGCATGATGGTAGCAATGGTATTACTATAAATTCTTTGAACACCATTATTGCTAATGCTATGGAAAAGTCTAAGCTTGGGGAAGCTAGTTGTGATGAATATGATATTTTTAGTCCCCCAAGCTTTAAGGAGGAAATTTGCTTTGATGATACTTTGCCTCCAATATATGATGATTATAATCATTGTGATATTTTCAGTCCACCTACTATTGAGGATATAGTTTATGTTGATTATGATATGCCTCCTATATATGATGTTTACAATGATGAATATGATATTCTCAGTCCATCTACTATTGAGGATAAAAATCATTTGATTATTCTATGCCTCCTATTTATGATGATTACAATGATGGATGTGATACTTTTACTCTCACTATTACTAATGAAATGTTATGCTTATGTGGAGAGTAATGATACTTTATGCATGTGGATCATGATAAGAATGCTTTATGTGATAGCTATATTGTTGAGTTTATTCATGATGCTGAAAATTATTTTGAGAGAGGAAAGTATGGTTATAGAAATCTTCATGTTACTAAATTTCTTCTCTTTATGATGAAGTTTTGAGCTTTCTCTTGATTTGCTTTTATTTGCTGGGTACTTTAAGACCTACTGGTCCTTATGAGAGAGGGAGACACGTTTCATATATCACAATAATATTAAGTCTTCTCTCTTTATGTTGAAATTTTTGAAGTTACACTTGTTTTGCATTTCTATGCTAGTCACTTTGTTCTTCATTGACTTGTTTTCTTACAAGACTCCTATGCATAGAAAGAGTGTTAGATTTAAACATGTTTTATATATGCTTCTTGATGCTCTCTTTATGTTTCAACTCTCATCTTTATGTGGGCATCATAAAAATCACTATGCCTAGCTAAAAGGCTTTAAAGAAAAGCGCTTATGGGAGACAACCCATCGTTTTTATTTGCTGTTATTTTTATTTTCTTTGAGTCAAGGAGTTTTGTCACTTCTGTAGCAACTCCTTTGTATCTTTATTTTATCGCATTGTTGTGCCAAGTAAAGTTCTATATTGAAAGTTGATGCAAGATTTGGATTTCTGCGCAGTAACAGATTTTTGGCTGTCACGAATTTGAGCTTTTCTCCCTGTAGAAAATTCAAAAATTCTACAAAAAATCACGCATCTTCCTGAGATATGTACGCAACTTTCATTATTTTGGGCCAGATCCATCTGAAACTTAAGTGCCTCGAAAAAATTCGTCTTTACAGACTGTTCTGTTTTTGACAGATTCTGCCTTTTGTTTTGCATTCGCTCTTTTACGATGTTTGTGTGGATTTCTTTGCTCCACAAAGCATTGGTGGCTGTAGCTAATGTCCAGAAGCTTTGGGAATGATTGTATCATTACAGAATATGAGAATTTTTGATTATGCACTAACCCTCTAATGAGAACTGTCTTGAGTTTGGTGTGAAGGAAGTTTTCAAGGATCAAGCGAGAAGGGTGATATTATGTGATCAAGAAGAGTGAAAAGCCTAAGCTTGGGGATGCCCCCGTGGTTCATCCCCAACCATATTCAGAGAGACTCAAGCGTCTAAGCTTGGGGGGCATCCCCTTCTTCATCAACAACTTATCAGGTCATCTCTAGTGAAACTATATTTTAATTCTTTCACATCTTATGCGCTTTACTTGGAGCGTCTGTGTGCTTTTATTTTTGTTTTGTTTGAATAAATTCGGATCCTAGCAATCCTTGTGTGGGAGAGAGACACGCTCCGCTTTTTCATGTGAATACTCATGTTCTTCACTTATATTTGTTGAGTATTCTTAACTAGCTACTGCAGTGCTTTTAGCTCCTGTTTTTCATGCATCTCTTCGAGCTGTTAGCACGTGTTTATAAAATCTCTTGCTGCATTATATTATCATTTGGAGAGTTTATGTTTAATAAGTTGATTGGTGTTTGCTTGGAAAAAGAAAATGCTACATGTGGTAGTGGTATGAAAACTTGCATAATCTTGTAGATCATTGAAACTTTGATAACTTGATTCTTTGCAAATGTTTTGAGATATTTAGATGGTAAAGCTTGCTGGTTAATTAAGTTAAAATCATTAGTGGATTGTTGTCTTTAAGCTTGTACCGTACTACAAACTCTAAAATTGTTGAAGGTGTAGTTGGACTTGATAGCTTTCCATGTCTGAAAGTTCATTGTAATAACTAAGTTGTGCTGAAGGTCGAGGGATCTAACGGGGTACTTGTACCGCCGTGAACGGCCCTTCTTGGAGTGAATTTTAATCATGCTCTTAATGTTGAACCTGCTAGTTGTTTGCAATAAACTTGTGAGTTCTTTTTGACTAATGTTAAGCTACGGTTTTTGGCACTTCCACCATCCATATTTGCTAGCCTCTTCGGTGCTGTGCATTGCCTTCTGCTCACATTGAGAGTTGTGCATACTTCGCCAGTACATCCAACCCCGTGGGAGGACTTCCTCTTGTTCTCCTACACATAAGCCATACATCTTCCTCAAAACAGCCACCATACCTACCTACCACAGCATTTCCATAGCTGTTCCGAGATATATTGCCATGCAACTTCCATCTTACATTACATGACTTGTTGTCATTCATCATATATATTGCTTTGCATGATTCTATACAGCTGATGTGTGGTTTACCCATGTTACGCTAGATCATTGCACATCCTGCTACACTGGCAGAGGCATACAGTTTTATACATCATGTTTTGTTCATTATGAGTTATTTGTACCAAAAAGTTTGTAATCATATTAGAGTGTTGCCCCTGCTGAAAAGAGCCATGGAGGCCATCGAAAAGAGAACAGAAAAAGAAAAAAAAATAGAAAAAAGAAAAAAAGAAAAAAAAAAAGAAAAAGAAAAAGGGGGCAACATTACTATCCTTTATCAACTTGTGCTCATGTTTAGCACCTGCAGTATTCATAGTCATCATTTGTGCTCATGTTTAGCACCTATACTCCATGTGAGAGAGTTTTCATGTTCTACTTGTATAACTATGTGGGGAATTTACACTATAGAACTTGGGTTGTATATTCCAATGATGAGCTCCTCAAAAGTGCTCTAGGTCTTCATGAGCAACCAAGTTGGATGCACCCCCACTAGTTCCATTGGAGAGCTTTCATACACATATAGCTCTATGTGCATCCGTTGCATGGCAATCACTACTCCTTACATAGCTTCGATTATAAGACTTCCTCTTGTCTAATGATCACTTATAGCTTTGTGAGACTTTCTTCCATTGGCCTTCCAAACCCCCATTAATGTTCTCTTTGCCATAACATCCTGGTGCCAATACCAAATGCTTGCGCTCACCGGTTGAGTAGACTTCGAAACAGTTGATTCATGACGTTCATGTTTATGTTTACTTGGCTGAATCCTTCTATGTTATGAAAATTTGCTTGATGCTTGGATTGAAGGATAGAACTCTACGCTGGATACTTAAACCATCTTTAATGAACCTTGTACGGTTTCATGTCTTTAAAGCAATAGTTCATGAAAACTTTTAGCTTGTTTGACTCTTGCTTTATTATCTTTATATCAACTATAGACATTTGCTTTGAATGATTTGATCTCAGCTACATGCCTTACATTATTATTGGATCAAGATTATGTTGGTAGCATGTCACTCAAAATTATTTTTTTTATCGTTTACCTACTCGAGGACGAGTAGGAACTAAGCTTGGGGATGCTTGATACGTCTCCAACGTATCTATAATTTCTGATGTTTCATGCTTGTTTTATGTATCATTGTCACATGTTTTATATGCATTATATATCATTATTATACATTTTCTGGGACTAACCTATTAACAAGATGCCACAGTGCCAGTTCCTGTTTTCTGCTGTTTTTGGTTCCAGAAAAGCTGTTCGGGCAATATTCTCGGAATTCGACGAAACAAAAGCCAAACCTCCTATTTTTCCGAGGGACACACGGAGCCAGAAGGGCAAGCCAGGGGGAGGCCCACGGCCTCCAAACCACCTCTGGGGCGGCTGGGCCCACAGGCGCGCCGGCTGGTGGTTTGGCCCACTCGGGACTCCACCGACGCCGCCCTTTCGCCTATTTAGTCACCCCGACGCGAAAACCCTAAAGATATCTCTAATACTCCAGAAAGACTTCCGCAGCGCCGTCGCCATCGCGAGACCTCGTTTCGGGGGACAGAAGTCTCTGTTTCGGCACCTTGCCGGGACGGGGAATTGCCCCCGGAGTCATCTCCATCGGCACCACCGCCATCTTCATCGCCGCTGCTGACTCTCATGATGACGAGGGAGTAGTTCTCCCCGAGGCTGAGGGCTCTACCGGTAGCTATGTAGTTCATCTCTCTCTCACATGGTGTGATCTTTATGTGATCATGTGTATTGCTAGTATCGCTGAATACATTAATAATGTTTATGCTACTCAAGTGATTTTGTCTAGTTTCTGGAGTCGTTGTGACAACACGGTATCAAGGTGACAGTGTGGGTACTTGTGTGACTCTATGAATAATTTAGACATTTATCATGGTTTATTCTTGGGAATTGTGGTGTTTGTTTACTCAGACTTTGAGGAGTGCTTTTGCAGCCCTACACATAGTACTCTTGTGTTATCAAGAAGGAGAATAATCCCGAGTATCATTTACTTGCATTCAGTTGTGCTAACATGTTGAGAGGTACCACTAGTGAAAGTATGATCCCTAGGCCTTGTTTCTAAGCATTGAAACACCGTTTACAACAAGTTCTGCTACATGTTTGCTTGCTGCCATTTTTATTCCAGATTGCAATTACCACTTATAATCATCCATATTACTTGTATTTCACTATCTCTTCGCCGAACTAGTGCACCTATACATCTGACAAGTGTATTGGGTGTGTTGGGGACACAAGAGACTTCTTGTATATTAATTGCAGGGTTGCTTGAGAGGGATATCTTTGACCTCTACCTCCTGAGTTCGATAAACCTTGGGTGATTCACTTAAGGGAAACTTGCTGCTGTTCTACAAACCTCTGCTCTTGGAGGCCCAACACTGTCTACAAGAATAGAAGCACACGTAGACATCACCGACTTGGGCTCTCAGTTCACTAGTGGGTTGTTTCAGGCCTACTGTGACAATCTTGAAACGAAGATATGTTTCGCCTCCGTGGCCCACCCCCGGAGCAACGGGCAGGCGGAGTGAGCTAATGCTGAAGTACTCAGAGGTCTCAAGACTCGAACCTTCCAACGGTTCGACAGCTGCGGTCGAGCTTGGATCGACAAAGTCCCCCTCGTGGTTGGTCGCTACGTACCACCCCGAGCCGGGCCACCGGAGAAACACCGTTCTCCCTCGTTTACGGGGCCGAGGCGGTTCTACCCACGAAGCTCAAATATGGATCCCTCGTACCCGCGCCTTTCAGGAAGAAAGACAGCGGGAAGAGAGGATTGATGACGTCAACCTCCTCGAGGAGGTCCGGTGCCGGGCGGTAGTGCACGCAGCGCTACCAACAAGGGCTCCGCCGCTACCACAGCCGGCGGGTCCGACCCCGGGAGCTCATGGTGGGATATCTTGTCCTTCGCCGAATGCAGAGCCTGGAGGGAACGCACAAGCTCTCCCCGTCGTGGGATGGGCCCTATCGAGTAGTTCACGTCGTACGGCCGGGCGTCGTCCGGCTGGAGACAGAGGAGGGAGGGAGGGAGCCGAATTCGTGGAATATCACGCACCTCCGGAAGTACCACCTTAAAAAGTTCTACTCGTAAGGGCGTAAATAGTCAGCAAGGTCGGAGAACACCGTGCCAAATTGCGATCCCAGGGATGTCTCGATATGCCACAGTGTAAACCGAGCCGGGACCGGTCGTAATCCGCTGAGTTCGGGAGACATCCCCTCCTTCCCCCTTTTTTAAAAAATAGAAAATATATATGTACGAAGGTGGGGGGAGGGAGAGTGGAAGGGACGGTTTCGCCGGCGCGAAAACCGCATCCCGTACAAACACCTAAAACACACTACGCGCCTCGGGGAGGCACCCACCAAACGTCAAGGCCAGTCCGGGATCTCGTGCTCTTCGGAGTCCGAGTCTGGGGCGGGGTCATCGCTGCTGTCGCTCTCCGAGCAGCAGGCGGCGCGACAATGGGAGTGGTCGAAGAACTTGACGAAGAACGTCTCCAGCCCATCAAATCTGAACTGGGCGATATACCCGGGCTTCACCCCATGAGCCCGTAGGAAGGAACGCCAACCCTTCATGATGAACAGCTTTCCGTCGGCGTCGAGCTCCGTCTCCAGGCATGTGGGGCCGTTGGGGCAGCCCTCCACCCGGATCCACGTCACCTGCAGACCAGACTCCGCCACCGACTTCGCGAAGGCCTCAGGAAGCTGCAGACGCCTTCTCAGCTTCCATGAAGAGAGAGGACAAAATCGAAGGATAACCTCAAGGGGCCGGAAGACGAAAGGAGAATGCGGGACGACGAGCCGCCCTCGTGGGCGTCGCCGTGGCCGCCCTGTCCACGTCAACGGCGGCCACTCGGAGGAGGGCGGGCGGATCCGGCAAAGGGGGCAAGCGGAGGGTCCCCGCCTCACCGGTTAGCGTGAGCCCCGCCAGTCATCGGCACAAGGGAGACGGAGGAAGAGAGGAGGCGAATGAGGGGATGAGAAGGAGGGAGGGCAGTTGTGACTCTGCCCCCCGTTCTTATAGCAATGGGAAGGAGGGGACGCGCGAAGATCGGGCGGTTCCTATCCGCCCGCATTTAAGCCGACCCGCGCACCCAGGAGAGTCTTGGGACCGCGGCCTCAGGCCGCGCGACAATGACCACTCTCACGAAGTCGAGGCGCCTACACTCGAATGCTTGCCACCCCGGACGACGTGGGGATAAACGCCGAATTGAGCAAGCCAGGAGCACGAGCTGCTGGGTGTCCCGGGCAGCCATTAGCCACCGTCTACCCGAGGACTCCCAGGGGCTACTGTCGGCGCCCGGGGAACGGGGGTTCCCCGCGCCTTTGGCACGCACTCCCGGGATGCTCACCGGCGTCCCGCGACGCGAGGAAGCAGACGCCAGGAAGCCCCCGGGGAGCCTCGGAGACCCGCGGACCGTACCCAATGCGGGGTTCACCCCGGGAAGGACCCAGTCAACGTGGGCAGGCGGGGGCCAGCAACGTGGCACAAGATTCCTGCGCCGCTACCCGGGAAGGGTAGCTTTGTAGGGAGGAAAGACGTAGCAAACGTCACGGACAAGACCACTCACGCCTGCTGCCGGGTGCAAGCGTGACATCGACAAGACCCGGCGCGCTGTCCCGTCCGTACAGGCGCAGAGCCCGGCGCGATGCCCGGGCCGCAGACGAGACTTGACTTGGCGTCACCTCGATCTCGGCGGGGCAGGCGGCATGGAGGACAGCACGGCAAGACGGTGCCACGAAGGAGGCCGGCGGCTGCCACCTGGGCCGGGGCGCGACGCGTGCCCTACCTCGGTGGCACGCCCCCAACACGACCACTTGTGGTGTCCCCTTGGCATATAAAAGGAGGCCCATGGTCAGTTCTAGAAAAGGGGGGACAATTGCTAGCGGCAGCTCTCAGTCTTAGACTGGTACTCGGGGGCTTGAGAGGAGACACCCCGGGAACCTCCCGGAGTGGAGCCTAGCAGCTCACGAGTGGAGAGAGCGTTGGTAGTTCATCCACTGTAACTCATCAACATCGCAATCCAACCAGACAAGCAGGACATAGGGTGTTACGCGATGACGCGGCCTGAACCTGGGTAAAATCTTGTGTGTTTGTGCTCGAGCTCGGGGACCGATTCCGGAGCACTCCGCGCCCTCCTACCGAACAAACGGGGGTGTCTAACATCCTAGGTGTCCGCGTTCCGACACGCGACAGGTCCGTCGTCGAGGAACTACTTGCGCAACCCCGCTCTAACAGTATCCACACGTACGCCGCACCAATCCGTCAAGCACGTTCGCCGCCTAGAGCTACTAGCACCGACGAAGAGAGACTGCCTTTCGGCGTAAATTTGGTGGTAGATCTAATCGGGCTCGATTAGATCTATATGAGACTAGAGAGATCTAATTCTCAACACATGAGATCTACTAGAGAGAGATTAGATCAATGTCTAATTAGAGCGCCGTCTAAATTAGAGCATCGTCTAATTGCACAATATCTAGAGAGAGGAACTTGTGCAAGTCAATTGGATGTCCTCCTTGTGGGAGCGGGTGGAGTATATAAAGGGGAGCAAGGTGAGGAGGTGCTTGGGGGAGGGGCAAAGCCCTCCCTTGGTGCGCCGGCCCTGGGGGGCTGGCTCCCTCCCCAAGTCGGTTTGGGAGAGGAGTCCTTATCCAACAAGGACTCCCTCCCTTCCCTTTTATCTTTTTGCATTTTTCCTTTATTCCTTTCCTAGTTCAATTAGGACTCTTTTAAATCTCCAATTTAAACAAGGTAGAAGAGGAGGGGACTTGGTGCGGCCGGCCTGGAGGTGGGGCCCATGCGGCCGGCCCACACTAGGTGTGGCGCAGCACGCAGGGCACCCCCTCTCTCCTCCGGCGCATCCCCCCTTTCTGGCAAACCTCCGTAACTCTTCCGAAACCAAATATACTCTATAGATAAAATCATCGACTCTATCCACTGATGTCGAAAACACTTCCCGGCATCCCGGAACATCTCATGTTCGCCATATTTCTCTCTTAGGAAATTCTGCCCTATACGGCATCATTTCTGTCTCATGATAACTTCATCGGAACTTCTCCAAATTACTCCGGAGTTGTTCCTGTGACATCGGAGGGACTCCGACCACTTCTCATAACCACAAAACTACAACTTTATTCTCTCAATAAAAGATTGACTCACAGCTTAAGTGTGTGACCCGAAAGGTTCGGTAACACATAGACATGTCTGGGAGCTTACCAGACAATAACTAGCATTGGGACCTAGACGGCCGTACTAGCTCCTATGTGTTCACGAGTGAACGACAGAACCTGTGTGTTTCTCATTACGCTAATCCCCTTACGTACACGATACCAATGATATCTCGAGATTGAGACAATGTGCTCTAGTGTGATCAAACCCTTTGATCATAACACATATAATTCTCGTACCAATATCATTCTCTTTTCTCATTCCGTATTTTCACTGTCCGTGATTAATCACGCTATGTCTGGCCAGACGATTGGGTGACAATAATAATACTGAGATGGCCTAGAGGATGTATCTCTCCATCGTCTGGAGGAGTAAGTGCTATTCTTGAATAATCTCTGTTCCAATACATTATTCTAGTCCACACCCAAAAGTCACCGTTATGGTCCCCAGTTATGGCCAGGCGTTAGGTGACAATCAAAGCATGAGTATCGAATAAGCGGTCACCAGATATTCTCATAGCAAAGGAATACAGCTAATGAAAACTAAACATATGATCAATTGCTACCTTCATCGTTGAAGATTAGTCTCTTAGCAAGATCATACAATGGGTCGGTTCAGTACTATTGTCATTCCGACAATAAACTCCTATAGTTGTGTGACTTATACAAATTCCATGATCAGGAAAACATGATCATCAAACAACAAGATAGGCTAGTCTTAGAGACAAGACCATGAACTCTTTTACTTGTTCGTATCTCTACACCTGTATTGGAGGTTTTCCTCTTGAACACATTGTATTTGCTATTCAAGTGCCCAATACAGTTATAGCATAAAGATATAAACATTAATAATAAACTTGGAGATAATAATAACTAAATTATTATTGTCTCTAGGGCATATCTCCAACACTCCGATGCTAGTGTTTTCAAGAGGGAGTATTTATACTAGTAGTGGGTTCATGTCTCCAGTAACCTGGGCTCGAGATGAGAGAAACGATTAAGGTTGTGGATGTGTTGTTGCCGCTAGGGAGAAAACAACTATGCTATGTCTACTTGTCATTTGCATTGTTTACATTGCACACTTTGCTTATTGCGATAATCTGTTGTTTGCAACTTAATACCTGCGGGAGACACGAAAGTTATTTCGCAGGTGGATTATTAGTCATAGATGCAGCTAGTAAGCGGTCTATGTATTTTATTGTAATGCTCAATAAATACTACAATGAACATTGTCTTGTAATAATATGCATTGTCATGCGTTTACCATTTGTCAATTGCCCAGCTATAATTTGTTTACCCAACATGCTTGTTATCTGTTTATGGAGAGACACCTCTAGTGAACTGTGGATCCCGGTCCATTCTTTTACACCGATAAAAACACCGTTTCCACCACGCTTTACACTCATTTGCTCATTGTTCATTTTCATATTTATAATTATTTTTCACACTATACGTTTAATCCTTTGTATTCAGCAAGCCGATGAGATTGACAACCTTCATGTTTCGTTGGGGCAAAGTACTTTGATTGTGTTGTGTACAGGTCCACGTCAACATCATTTCAACGGCGCTGTTGTTGACACCGTGTTGAATCTCTTCCAACTCCTACTGGTTCGATAACCAAGGTAGATTTCAAGGGAAAATTGCTGCTGCACTACTTCATACTTTTCTCTTGGGGTCTCCCAACAAACGTGTGTTTCCACCTCATCAGAAGGCACTCAAGGAACTAGCCGAGACAAATATCTCATGCGATCAACAAGAAAATATGTCAACCTGCTCAAATGACTCGGTACCACAAATACATACCCAATAGAGAAAGAAACAAAAGTATGATCAAAACGAAGCACAACTTCAACTACTTCAAAGTTGTCAATTATCGTCCCTCCACTCGGAATTTCAGCCTTAACTCAAAATGGTCTTATTAAAGCTCAAGATCAGTTTGCAGATAAATAAAGAATCCACATAAGTGAGCAACCCAAGCTTTAAGTAAAAAAAAGAAGGAAACATAGATGCGAAAACTTTGTCACCATGATAAAAGGAGAAGAACAAGAGAAAACAGGACAAATGAAACAAATATGGTTTTCTCCCCCTTACTCTCAAAGTAAAATTGAGGCCATAGAAAGTCTTATGAGCCTTTCCTCATATTCTAAAGAAAGCTATCCACCGTCGGATTCAATTCAGCCACATACTCCAAACAAAAGGAATCGGAATTTGAAGACCACTGAAAAACAAGAAACAACAGTTCTTCCATCTTCCCACTATTCTGAAGCCTCAGAACAAATCTTACACATGAAGAAACTGAAAAGAACACGTAGAACTGTATTCATCAATTCCTTACACACCACATGTTTAGTTCCTGTTTCCTACAGCGTTGGAGACAAACAGTGTTTTGTGAAATGTTTGTGTGCAGATACTGTTATTTGGTTGACGTCTTTGTAACTCCCACTGGTTCGATAAAACTTGTTTCTCGACTCAGGAAATTTCTTACTAACATCATGCTTTCCACCTGGGTTTACAACAACTTTTCGATAGTATCAATCTGGATCGACAATGGCGTCATCTTCAACGTTTCTGCTTTGTTTTAAGCATCATTTTGGAGACACGACTTGGAGAGCACATGGGTTCCCGTGGACGTTGCTCTGGTGCTTGTTACCGCTCAAGATTGAGTTTTCGAGGTGCAATCTACGCCGTCGCGATGACTCTGAGGTGGCGCCTTTCTCGGGATCAACCAAGCCCCGCCTCTCACTCGCCGATTCCTTTAGATATTCAAGGGTGGAGTCCAGGTTGACGTGGTCGTCTTTTGTCAAGATGCGACCTTGATGGTTGGTTTTGTCCAAGAACTTTGCATTGTGTTTGTATTGTGCGTGATGGCTAGTTTTCGCCACGATTTCTCTGATGTATTCTAAAAAAATCTGTGAGAAATTCACTCTTTCTCCCAACTGAGGCTGAGATCACCGAAAAAGAAAAAGGAAAAAAAAGAAAACGAGGCTGAGGTAGTACTATAGTATTTTTTTTTTGACCTGGCCGAGGTAGTGTTGGTTGGAGACAAAGGAGTACTTTCGAAATACGGCAGCAACCCAGGGGTACAAAACAGAAAACAACACGTCAGCGGCCGCGGGTAAAAGGGCCCAATAAAAACGAGGCAAGGAAGGATAACAACCAACCCCGTTTCGTTCCCCGTCTCCCGTCTTCTCCCATAAGGGCTCGTTTGGTAGGCAGGGATCCCGGGAGGATCCCCGCTTTTTCCCCGGGTGAAGAAACCACGGGCGAGTCACCCCAGGGTTTTCTGACGGCAGCGTTTGGACGCACAAGAGGGGAGGTATCCCTGCCCTTTCCGCGGCCCTACCCCGGGAGAGGTTTCCACTACTCGAGAGGTCGGGGAGGAATTCCCCAACTCGCTCCACGACGACGCGATGCCTCAGCCTCCGAGCTCCTCCGCGTGGCGAATGCGACCGACGCCTCCGCCGAAATTCCCCACCTCCCTCCGGCGACCACGCAATCCACCGAGCTCTTCCTCCTCCGGCTACTCCACACGGGTGCAGTTGTGCTGGTCCTCACCGACGAACTTGCTGCCACGAGACCCACCGCACTTGGTAAGCCGATTCTGAACTCCTGCTTCTTGTTCTTCTGCCCACCAGCGTGATGATGTTCCACTGGCGTCGAGATGAACTTGCTGGCCCCAGATCTACAGCAAGATCTAGCGGCGGGCGCTAGGTCTCTGACCCCCATCCGTGGTGGCCCTAGATCTTTGGCTATGTTGATTTCTCTTTGTACCAATTTATATCTTGTTGGGTTGAATATAAGGGCTGAGATTTCTTCTAAAAGTTGCAGACTTTTTCAGTAGTTCATACCGGTTTCAGATAAGCATTGTTCAGTGTTAAGTACATATGATATCAGTGCCATAGTTTAGATATAGGTACCAGCTGATTTGATCGATTAAGTACATGAGTGCCTTCATGATTTGATTTAATTATTGATATATGAGTTAACGGACATAGATGTTTTACATTAATTTCCACAGTTTAGATATAGGTACCAGATGAATTTCATCGAGAGGAAGGCATGCATAGTTTGTTAGATCGATATATGGAAATTAACTATATCGAGAAAGCAGCAGTAGTACTTTGACATAGCTAGCTGATTCACCGGTGTAATATGTCCGTTGCTTGGTTGTTACTGCATAAAGCTAGCTGAAATTGTCGAAAACTGAATTCTGTTACATGTACTCCAAGATCTGCTACGCCGCAATCTCATGTCCCCTCCGGCAGCTGCTTTTTAGAGATCTTTGTGCTGCCTAGCATAGTGGTGTATATATGCACAATGTGTTGTATCTATGTGGTGTATATATGCTCCAGTGCTTGCAAGCCGGAATAACAATACAACTACTTTTTAGTCGGTTTGTCGGCTTGACTGTAGTTGCATATCACTGAGGGTGCTGTCATCCAAGCTTAGTACTAGCTCTTGCTTGCTTATTTGAACTGAAGCGTGCTAAAATTAGCACTGCTGCTGTAGCATAACATCTACTTTTGGTCTGCAGGTTTCCTAAATCATCCATATCATTCCTTGGGTTAAGCATAATTTTCATCTACAGCCGTTGAATAGCAGTTGCAAATGTACGGAGTACAATGCTACCTGTGATTTGTCGTTACACTTTATGGTTCTATTGATCTGTTCTGTTCGCCGGCTGATATCATGAAGTTTAATACTGTGTAGTATTGCGTTGTTCCTGTTTATATCCTTTTCCTTTTTTTTTTGAGGACAATCCTTTTCCTTTTTTGAGGATTGCAGGAGGCAGGTTTTTGGTTGTAGATAGTTGCCGGTGATATCAGGCCTTTTGACTTGCAAGTCAGTTGCTTTTGGAGCAAGAACCTTGCTATTTTCTACATCAGGGGTAACTATCACTATTACAGCTGCAGGAAGACGAACAGTATGACGGTATGAACCTTTGTACAACTGGTCAACCGCCTTGGATGTCTGTCTTCTTTGCCCTACTATATTCTACATCAGTGGAAAATATCACTGTTACAGTTACAGCCCTGCTATATTCGTGTCATGATATTCTTATTTGTCAATTGGAGTTTAACTCATTTCTGTGAGTATCATCATGGTCTTTGCAATGTCATGGGTTTTACTGTACATCGGCGCATTACTAAATGGATAATTCTGTAAATTGCTCACCAGGGGAGGAATAGAAGACCATGGAAAGAAGCTCATGGAGATGTTCCCATCGAGGCGACGGTAAACGTTCTGCAGCGGCAAGGGTGAACTGGCATGGATCATCACGAACGCCGATGCTATTCTTGGGTTCCATGTTAATATATTATTTATGTTTTGAATGGGAGTAATGGACCAAGTGAATACTGCCATCTCGATGCCTTAAGCATGCGAGAGTTTAATTGATGCTATCTGAGTTGGTGAAATTTAGATAGTTGACATGTATAAATTATTGCTGCAAAATGTTTGTTTTTGTATGAATGCTACAAGATTATCAGCAACATTTTTTCTTATTGGACTTTTATTATTTTTATTTTGCAGAATTAATATTTACTGTTAATCGATTATATGAAATGTATGCATGTGTTAATTCTATACAGTACAAGATTCAGAATTGTCAGTACGCCTGGGCTTCCTCCCCCACCACCCGCCCCTCCCCGTGAACCAAATGGCAAACTGGAAATGGACGTGTTTTCCCCCGTCAGGGAGGGAAACGTGTGTACGGTTGAAAATTCCCCTGTGGTGTTTATTCCCTGGGTGGTTTGCCCCTACGACCAAACGAGCCCTAAGACCGAAGCCGAGGCAGAGGCTTTACGAACAAACAGGCCATTAGCGAACACACGAACACCCCAGGCGATAGCGAGCGCGACCTCGCGCGCGCCCGCCCGCCTGCCAGAGACAGGCGACGCGGGAAGGGAACCGCCGCCATCCCCGCCGGGAAGAACTCCCGCCGAGGGAAGCTCGCGACGCCACCGCCGGTCGCCGCCGCGGATCTCCCGATCTGAGGAGCCGCGCGTCGATTCCCTGCAAGTACGTACGCCCCCCGATCCGGGGCAGCTCCGGACGATTGGGTTCGACTCGAATTCATTTCCCATTGCTGTTGATTTGTGCCTGAAAGCCTGCTCTTTGCTTCTGCCTGGAAATTAGGGTTTTGCGCGCCGCGGCGCTGGATATGAGCGTGGAGAGCCCGGAGGAGCCACGGGGAGCTAGGGTTTTCTCGACACCCCGCGCTGGGGCGCCCCCGGCACCCTCCCCCCAGGCTGTCCATGGGAGATGGAGGAGTCGCGTGCGGCGTCCGTGCAGTGGAGGGCTTCTGTGCCAACGCCCTCGTGAGGAGAGGAGGAGGGGGAGAGACCATGCCGGACAAGGAGGACAAGACGCACCATCACCACCGCCACCACCACAAGTCAGCTGCCGACCTGGAGGAAGGGGAGCTACTGCTCAATGGAGAGGCAGACAGCACGAGGGACTTGGATAGGACCTGCCTCCCAAGAAATGGCGCAAGCTGCTGCCTGCCTCACCAGCTCCAGAGTTGGAGCCGGGGAGATTGTGGGCGTGCAACCGGGGCCACCGAGGAAGGCAAGGAGGAACGGGGAGCTTGACAAGCCGGAGCCTGTGCCTGTCAGGCAGAGGAAGGATAAATCAGACAAGATTGGGAGGAAGTCAAACGTGGAACCTGGGGAGGTTACTCCACTGGACAAAAAAAGGGACCGGGATCATAGCAGGAAGCTAAGTTCGTCAGCTCAGAAGGCGCTTCACGGGATTCTGACGAGGAGCCAGGTGAGATTAAGCCAGAGAGCAGCTGCAGTGGCAGTGCTAGGAAGAGCCATGCAGTAGAACTGAGAGCAACCTCCGCAAGCACCAAGCTGAGGCATGCAATCAATCAGGCTCAAAAGGTCGCAGGAAGACAGAGCCAAAGAGTGCTTCTGCTGGTAAGCATTTTTCTGGAAGAAATCATGACATCTCGCCGCCAATACGAGATCGACATGATAGGGTCGAGAGGAGCCCAGGCATCTTGGGACGCTTTCCTCATGATCGCATTCGCCATGACAAGCATGACAGGAGCCCGGGCCGCATGGAGCGCTCCCCACGAGACCGTGGTCGCCACTATGATAACAGAGACCGCAGCCCATACATTTCGCCACTACACGAGCACGCCAGCCCCATCACAGGGATAGCACGCCGAGCCGCATTGATATTCCCCTCGTGGGAGGATCAGCATGAAGACCGAACGCACTCTGTCATGATAAATCGCCATCTGAACGTGGTCGACCAACCGATAGCCATGAATCAAGCAAGAGAGCAGGGCCGCTAAGCTTGAGAGCAACAACCTTGAAAACGTGCAGCACAAAAATAAATCAACGAAGCAATCAACTAAGAGTAAGAGTGATAGCAACAGAAAGAGTGAGGAGAGGATCTCCAAGGAAAAGGCACTGAGAGCATTCAGCACGCTGAGTTGCCGCCACCGCCTCCATTACACCACCGCCACTGCCTCCTCCGCCTCCACCTCCACCTTTACCACCTACTATGCCTCCACCCTTGCCCCCGCCACCAGTACCTGAGCAGCTGAATGATGTTATTGCTGAAGATGCCTCAATGGAAGAAGACATGGATATCTGTGACACCCCACCTCACACCAGTGAAGCACCTGAACCCACTTCTGAACCCACTACTATCATTGGTAAGTGGTTTTATCTTGACGAATTCGGTGCTGAGCAAGGACCTTCCAAGCTTTCTGACTTGAAGAAACTGGTGGAAGACGGATATCTTCTTTCTGATCATCTTATAAAGCACGCTGACGGCAATAGGTGGGTGACTGTTGAGAATGCCGCTTCACCACTGGTTTCATCTTATATCCCTCAGTGTATTCGGATGTTTCAACCCAGAGGGTTAGCCCGCCAGAAGCCCAGGAAATCTGCTTGACGAAGCTCGAGAGGAGGCAACTCTGTTGGCATCAGGTGCTGAGTATGAACAGGAGGAAGCTTCTGAAGAACAGAAGGAAGATCTCTACATTGAGAATAGGGTTGAGGCATGATGTATGGATCTATTCTGGTGGACGGGCATGAGCTTGAGATTATTGGAGGTAAAAAGTTTTCTTTTCGTTTCCAGCTGAAGATTCATTTTTTAAGATAGTGGGCTGGGCTGAGGTTTTTTTTGGGAGTGAGGTGGGGATTTTTTTGGTATCCTTTTGGGTTACAAATTTCAGGCCCTCGACTTTGTTACTTTGGTTGTGCTCTTGCAGTTTGCACGAATCTTGGAACGTTTTAAAAGTCCACGTGGCTGGGTCTGGGTTTGGGCTCGGGCCTAATAAGATTGCATTCTTGGTCCTCTTTTGAATGCTGTTTTTCGGTTGCAAAATCTCAGCTTGACCTGGAGTTTTCTTTGATTTTTGTTGCATTTTCGTTTTACATTTGTATCCCCACGATTTCAGTTTTTTCGCCCAAAAAAAAGTGTCAATTTCCACAACTACCCTTGGGAAGTTCTGTATTAAGTTATTTATATGCTTCTGCTTAATTTGGGAAAATAACTATCCTTCGGATCAGGTGTCTTTACACTCTTTTCTGAAGGCAGATAAAAAACAGATAGTTGGTGTGGATGTTAATTTTAAATTTTGAACTTGCATTATGTGGTTCTGTAAATATAATCTTTGGAGGGGTGTATAATACAAATGCAGAGCTTCCACGCGCACACGCTTTCAAGCAGAATCTGTTACTCTCTCTTTGTTGTCTGGCTTTGGTTTTCAGAGCTGGAACTCATGTGTTCCAGCAGTTACACTCATGGTTATACTTATTGTTTTCTTCCTCATTTGGAAACTGCAGAGGCTTTGGATGCACGTTTTGAGCTGTTGATGGGAAAGGAGTAATCCCTCTGAAGGTATTGGATCAATTCTGTCTCAATTCTGTCTTTGTTTATACTTAGAATTTTTATTCCCACATTTAATTTCTGAAAGCTATTGTATGTTGATTTACTTCTCAGATGTTGTTATCATCCTCTAGACGGGGACACTTCATTTATGTGTTTCTTACTCTGAAGCTTTAGTTCCTGAAACATCTACATGGTGGCATTGTACCACCATTTAGTTCTTTGACTGCCCTTTATTTTGTTGTGTGTCAGTAACTTATTGGGGTTTCTGTATTCTTATGCCAGATTTTCTGAGGTTCAAGCGCAACCTGCAAGAGATGATGGAATCAACAGAGGCATTGGGTTCGTTGACAGCAGTGCCGTAGATATTTATGGTGTTCGTCCTGTTGAGAGGGAAAAGCTTTACCATAATGTTGAATCTAGCGAGTGGTTCTCTGGTGGATGGTCTTGCAAAGGTGGTGACTGGAAGAGGAACGATGAATTCAGTCAAGATAAGCCTTATAGGAGAAGCTTGTCCTGAATGAAGGCTATGCTCTTTGTCAGATGCCAAAAGGCAACCATGAGGATCCTCGTTGGCACTGCAAGGATGACCTTACTACATGTTCCTACTAAAAAGCTTGATCTGCGTTGTGGGCATTCTCATCAACAGAAGATGACACTGATATGTTGACGACGCCAGTAAAAGTGCTGTTATACCTGGAAGATCTAGTCAGAGACAACCTCCTAAGGGAGTGTGAAAGGGTTGACACTTCCAGTTGTTAAGATAAATGCTCGTGTTGTCAAGGACCAGTCCTCTGTTGAACCATGCATAAAGCCCAGAGGAGCTGATCGGTCACTTTCTAGATCTTCACGCTCCCACTCAAGTTCTGTCCATGAAGGTTTGTCTCACTCCAAGAGACACCATGACTATGATTCACAAAGTCTGCACAAGTCCAAGTCTGTTCCAAACATTCCAGAGGACCATGTTTGCACTGTTGAAGAATTATCAGTCAAACTGGGTGACTGGTACTACCTGGATGGAACTGGTCATGAGCATGGGCCCTTTT